>JANFOE010000609.1:600000-870132 GCA_025667525.1 Glebionis coronaria | reverse complement strand
GAGAGAAAAAAAAAGTGTCATTAATAATATACCACTAATGTATGAAAAAATAAATAAATTAAATTAATGTAGCAAATAATAGTGTCACTAAATTGTGTAAATGAGCATGTGGCAAACAAAAATTTATGTCTAAAGAATGAAACAAATAAAATGAAGCAAGTCAAACGTAACCGATTGTGCTGACAATGAAGTCGTATAAATCATTTTAATGTCATTAGATATTTGTTTTACCAAAACACCCTCGTGGCTTCAATTATTAAATAAAATACAACTCTATTTAATAAAATTAAATTTTCATCAATTAAACTTAATCCAACGATCCACAAGTGTACTTATTATAACCCATTTTAAGCTGTACACCACAATAACACTTCCCTATATATATATATATATATATATATATATATACATATATATATATATATATATATATATATATATATATATATATATATATATATATATATATATATATATATATATATATATATATATATATATATATATATATATGTATATATATATATATATATATTATATGTTATATAATATATATATATATATATATTATTTATTATATATATATATATATATATATATATATATATTATATATATATATATATATATATATATATATATATTATATATATATATATATATATATATTATATATATATATATATATATATATATATATATATATATATATATATATATATATATATATATATATATATATATATATATATATATATATATATATATATATATATATATATATATATATATATATATATATATATATATATATATATATATATATATATATATATATATATATATATATATATATATATATATATATATATATATATACTAGTGGCAAAACCCGTCCGATGGACGGGTATGACTTTTGATTGTCATTTAATTTTTTATTTGATAAATATTTGTTTGGAATGCTCGATTGACGGGTATAACTTCTGATTATCGTTTAACTTTTTTACAACTTCTTTTAATTTTATATGACATCCTCATCACTCCCCAAACATGATAACATGTGAATTAAAAAATATATTTAAATAAAATTCGGTTAAGAAAGCACATACCTTAATAAAAATACTTAAAAATCTTTTCAATTTAGAGACAATAAAGCATGTTTCACTGATTTGTTATCGAAGTAGTGAATAAATTCATAAGATGAATGTGAAAAGAAATATATAAATTCTTAAACAATTTTGCTAATCACAAGTCCCATTTAATTTATTCATCTTCTTTTAATTAACACGCAGATTATGTTTGATGTTCTATTACATGTATACTTGTGCATAGAATTTCTATTGAACATCTAGAATAATTTTATTATGCGCTTATTTTTTAAGATTTATCAAGTTACATTTGAAGAGATGTATACCTCATATGTAATGTGGTGACTAAATCGTGTTCTTCCCCACTTAAGTAACCTTATCACCAAGCTTAGTTGCGAGTACAGGTGACAAAACGGGCAGGCGGGCACGGGCAGGCGGGTTAAAACGGGCGACGGGCTAAACGGGCGCGGGCGAAACGGGCGGGCGACATGTACGGGCTAAACGGACGCAAGCTAAAACGGGAAGAAAAAAAACATATTAAAACGTAAAATAAAAAAATAAAAATACTTGCTTGAAAGCCGGAGATAATAAATTGAATGTAAAATATTCACCGAGTAGCCTAATTAGTATTTTACATGTGCGTCCATTAAGCCTATTTAGTTTCTTACATGTGCGCCCGTTTAGCCTATCAATAATAAAGAATGAGCAAAAAGTGCCCCATTTTTTTAAAAAGTATCAAAAAGCGCTCATATTTATCAAAATGTGCAAAATTTGACACCTCTAATTGCGAGTAAGTACCATTATTTAGTTGTACACTTGTACAAATTAAAATTTAATTAAACTATAAAAATAAATTAACTCACTTGAGTAATAGTTTCTTAAAATATTATCATAGTTAATCACCCATTCAGTTGCTAACTGTTTCTTGCGCATAGTTATGTATATATACAAATCAATAATTAACCAAATGCATAATCATAAACCATTAGTTTATTTCTATTTGCCCACGCATATTTTGAATAACTATCAACTTCAATAAGTGTGTGCGTGCATATATGGTTCCAAGTATTTAAACCTATATGATAATATGTAACCATATCAACCACTGGGTTTAGGCTAGCCAAACTCAAAACAAAAGCTTGAGCCCAAAAGATTAGCATAAGTTGTTAAACTAAATGTTTGGCTATATGTTTAACCCAATGTTTTAAAACCCGGGTTTCAAATTGACCCGGTCGAGTCATCGGGTCCGGGTCAACTCGGTTTTTAAAAAAATTATTTTATTTTTATTTTTAATAATTAACAAAAGTTATATATAAAAACTATAAAAATTCTCGTATATTAAAGATATAAATTGTTTACCAACTAATATAATATACAAAAATAAAATTCCGTCGCAAATATATAAAATTTTTATATATATATTTTTTAAAAACCCGTAAAAATCAAAACCCGATCGGGTCTCGAGAACTGGGTTGACCCGGGTCGCCTAAACCCAGCGGGTCGAGCCGAGTTTCGGTAATGTGAAACCCGGGTCAATATGACCCTTTTTTCGGCCGAAACCGGGTCAACTGGTTGACCCGGATTTGAAAACATTGGTTTAACCTCACAAAAGATAGCTCCTCCTCCAAATTAGGTGTTAGTTGTGAGATTAACTGATTAAGTATTTGTTTAAACATTAGTTGGATTTATCAATTTAGTAGCTTGACTGTCACAAACATTCCTACAACTCAGTAGCCATGGTTAATTCTTCGCCATCTCATAATCAAAACTATTTGTTCTTTTGATCAAATAAAGGATAATTATTGTTAAATCTTGCCATAAAGTAGTTGAAGTGTTTTAACTTTTACCATTATATGCATCATGGTTACATTTTTTTATAAATCAAGCACGAGAAAGAAGTCCTAGTGCTTGAAATGCTTTCTTTCGTACTAAAACTAATCTGATAAGATCTGAACACACAAGTTATTAAGTAAAAAAGGTTAAATATAATATCTATGTTTTTTTGACTCAAATTTTTAGCAGAATTAGCCTACACCATTTAGAATGACCTTCTATGAAACAATGCCACCTGACCACCATCTTCAAAACATATCATTCACCATTCTCGTCCATTGAAATTCAGCCCTCTGACAGTGATTGTTGTCTTCATGGCAAGTTCAGCCCCCTGATATTTTAAGTTATTGAAGTTCAGCCACCTGACCGCGATTGTTGTCTTCAAGACATAGCATTCACCCTTTCTCATCCAAAGACGTTCATGTGGAAGAAATACACATGCCGCGATTGTTGTCTTACCTTCCCATAGTTTGTTTAAACACTCTTCAAGCCTCAAAATATCATGATATAATAAGTGTTTTTTATACATCTTCGTTGCAACAGAAGCTACTATAGTGTATGGAACTAATTCCATTGATTCTGTCCTATATGAACTTCTGGAAACTCCAATGCTTTTTTGAAGAGGAACCCACATTTGCTATCTTAACCGATCACGAACATGATAAGAGTAATGAGCTTCTTCTTAGTCATTGTATTCACAGTAATTTTCACGAGGAAAATCTTTCTTTGTTATACATTCGCATAGCAAATTCGATCTATAAAAAGATCGATCGGATGATGGACATCATTTTGTAGTAAGACTGATGTTCCTTGACGTTTCTTAAGTCAATAGCTTGATATCCAATCTTAAAATATCAGCAAAATTGTCAGATATGCGTTCATGACAGAACTTGTAATCAGGGTCACGGTTATACCTTTCTATTCCTTTCGTAGCTTATTTGATCCTCTTATATTTTCTATATTCACTTGCTTCCGCCTTGATTTGCATTCTTTCATCTCGGCTCGAGACACTCTTCCATTTATCTTGGCTGACCTTCTTAGCTCTATAACGTCTATAAGGTTCTATAAGGTGTATATGTTTGACGGGCCAATTTAGCTCTACGATGCCTATAAAGTGAAAACGTTTGACGGGGCTTGATCGCTTCATGTTTTGTATGGGTTTTATTATTCTCTCGGTATCCTCTCGAATTGATCTCGGTTCTAAGTGGAATGATTTGTTCTTGGTTAAATAAAAAAGGTTGGTTTGTTTATCTATTTTAAACTAATAACAATTAATTAAGTGTCGAAGAGTAAACTTAAAGCTTTAAAAGATTAAACTAAAAGACGAGCTTAAAAATAAAAGTTTGAAAAATGTTAAAGATTATACTAGAAAAATAAATGGACATTCAATAAAAACTAACACTTGGAAAGCTTTGTGAAAAATAAGAACTTAATTGAAAACTACTAAAAGAAAGTAAGAACGGAGAATAGCTAAACAACTCAATCGGAATAACCAAAAAATGGGTGTAATCGGAATGTATTCTGATCGAACGATCGGAATGTTGAAAAGTATGGTGATCGGAATAATCAAAAAGCATGCAATCGGAAAATGTTGAAAAGGGGTCCCAATCGGAATACTCGAAAGTGAATCAATCGGAATATAGGAGAAAGGCAACAATCGGAATATGGAAAAGCTACTCACCGTCGGAATGCACTAAACCCTTTTCCGATCTCACGATCGGAAAGAGGGATGTGGCTTGGTCGGAATACAAGGTCGGAAAAGGGAGTTACCTTTTCCGAAAATGGTGCTAATCCGAAACTTTAAGCTAGGGAAATAAGCTATAGAATAAGCCAATCTCCAACAAGCTCGAATCCACAAATAAGCTGATCAAATAAGCACTAAAAAACAACTTTTCTAACTTTTAATAAGCAAACTTATAGATCGAATTAATAAAAAGATGAACTTTTCATAAAAACTTTAAAAAGTAAATAAGCAAAATCAACAAATAAGCCAATAAAAACAAGGGTCTCAAAGCTTATTCATGCATAAACTTAAGGAAACATAAAAAGTAATCAACTTTTTAAGCACAAATCATTGATGAACAACACGGATCATACGAGATTTGTACCAAAATCAATCAAAATAAAAGAAAGGAAGGATGAGATTAAAGATTAAAAGCTAAAAACTTGATCTTGATTAATGAAAAGTAATACAAATGTTTTGATCTAGAAAGAGAAAAAGATGAAACCTAGTGAGAGAAAGTTCTAAACTTTCTCTCTCTAAAACTAAAAATTACCTAAAAAGACTAAGTGTGTGAAATTTGTGAAGTAAGGGCCTTTATATAGGCGTGTGTATGGGCTTGCAAATGGGCTTTGGTATCGGGCTTCTTTTCTCCTTTCTTCTTTAGTCTTCTCGTCTCTTTAAATAAACGTTTCCGACTTTGGATTTCGAGAAGTGTCGGTGAATAATTCCAACTCGTCTTATAATCTTTTGTTTAATAGACTCGAGTTCTTCGACATATATGAATCTTCCATCTTTGGCTCTTCTTCGATAAATCTTCAAATAGGCACAATGACTTCAAATCTTTTGCGTCTCTTGGACCATAGACTTCGTCTTGAGTCTTTTTCCTTGAATAAACCCGTGCAATCCCATGTTTTCTTCATTATTCATCCGGTTGACTCTGAAAACACAATAAACACAAAAACCACGCATAATTCCAAACAAATGATATTAAATACGTGTTTTAGTCTCGTTTTAGCCAGAATTAAGTGGTAAAAGGATGGGTGTTTTCACACCTATCAAATCCCCTACACTTAACCATTGTCATGCCCTCATGCAATGCTTAGTGACAAAGCACATTTACACTTTTCTCATAATCAATCAACCTTGGCCTTATTAAAATACTACTGAATCAAAAATGAAAGTACTAAGAGAAATTCAAACTTTAAAGTAAACAAAAGGATGGAAATAACTTGCAAAGAGATCAAGGACTTACATTAGGGCTTTGGTGCTGCAAAGATTTATCACCCTCAAGTTTCACGTTTCCCAAACTAAGCTTAAAAACGAGATCATTGTTATTATAAGTTAGCAAATCAAACACTCACACACATGGCTTACTTAAATGCTTAAACTCCCTTATTCCTAGGTGTATCTCTTATATTTTATTTTTGTCTTAGAATGATCATGAAGATGCATTTTTGGACTTATTTCGATAGTTTATTTAGGCTGAAAGCAAAGTAGGACGATTTGATTAATAGTTAGCTAAAGGACAAAATCTCTTAAAACTGCTTCTCGGGATATCAAAAAGTTCATATCTTGGCATAACTTGGTTCACGATTTGAGACCTTTCTCGGGCCGATATTTGGCATGTACTTCATACTTCATATCTTGAGAGACGTTCTTGAGATAATGGTCTTCTCATCGTAATAGAGTTTCTTCACTTGGAGACGTTTGAGGGGTACTCCAACTTTGTTGACCACGACTTCATGATTATTTCTTCAATCTCTAATTGGGATTTTGAGATACAACGATCCGCCTCCTTTTCGGACTTGGATCTATTTATCCTCATACCTTGTTAGGGTCTTTTCGGATAGACTTCTCCATGATCTTTATGGGAGTTGATTGCTTTTCGTCGTGAGTCTTGATCCTTTATATTGATTTTGGAAATAATGCTTTTCACATCACTTTGGATCTTCAGCAATAAAATGAATCCTCATGCCTTGTTAGGGCCTTTTCGGACTCGCCAATCTTCGCGCCCCCTTCATAAGTTATGCCTTGGCTATGAACTCTTATCATTACCGAGCAACTTTTAAACGATCTTGGGCTAGTAGCTAAGTAACTTTTCAAATCGTACGACCTTACTTATTGCAGATAAATTATTAGCAAGTGATGGGAGAATAGGCAAATAATTACACCAAGTGAGCTTGCGCAAGAATACCGACTTATAATTGGCTCTATCATCTCTCGTTCTCCATAATTTAAAATCTCAAGTAATGAGACTCGTGGATGCTTAGCCTAATAAACCAATTAAGGTCTAAATGGTTAAGGATACTAGCTAGAATAAACTTGGATAAGTCTATTCGGGTTGAGTCAAAATAAACGCAACGGGCCTAATATGTCAAAGACTTCTAAACTAGCTACACCACTTTATTAAAATTTGGCTTTATTGCGGGATATATACATACGAAAGCAATGATAAAAATTTAAAAATTACGACTAAATGGCCAAAGTTAATAAAAAATTTGAAAAATGTTGAAAAATATGATTTTCCGGTTAAATGAAGGCATTTTCATGGAAAAGTCCACTTAAAACTTCGATAGAAGTCCCCCCTACACTTAAGATAAACATTGTCCTCAATGTTTAAGCATGTGGGAAAAGTCTCCCCTACACTTAGGACATTGTGCATGTTGGTTAACTCAAGTTAAGGAAGAGACGACTAAAGTGATCAATTTCAAATGTGAGTATGAAGAAAATTGAATCACGATAGTTGAGAGATAGAACCAGATTTCGGATAACACGGGAGCAGGTTCTTCAAAGGTTCCAAGAGTGCATTCATCCCTGTAATCACATCACCACACAAAAACAAACACCTACACAGGTCCCCCTACACTTAGGAGGTTAAAACATAAAAGGATAGATACTCGGGCTGCCTCCCGAGGAGCGCTTGTTTTTGATAACCGAGTCACGAGCCTGACTCGACCCAAAATTAGTTCATGGGGAACGTGGTGAGGGATGGAATCATCTCCTGAGAGATGTCCTCACCAAAGTGCAGCTTCAGACGCTGGCCATTCACTTTGAAATTGGGCCCATTTGGCTGAGAAAGCTCAATGGTCCCATATGGAAAGACTTTGGCGACGGTGAATGGACCAGACCAGCGGCTCTTCAACTTGCCAGAGAAGATCTTCAACCAAGAGTTAAAAAGTAAGACTTGATCACCAACGTGGAACTCTCGGTTTTTGATTTTTGCGTCATGAAGGATCTTCGTCTTCTCCTTGTAGATCAGCGAGTTCTCATAAGCTTCATTCCTCAGGTCGTTGATCTCGTTGAGTTGAATCTTGCGATGATCACCGGCTTTGTTGATGTCGAAGTTAGCCCACTTCAAGGCCCAGCGCGCCTTATGTTCCAGCTCGATGGGAAGGTGGCATGCTTTCCCGTACACAAGACGATATGGTGTACAACCAATCGGAGTCTTGTATGCAGTACGAAAAGCCCACAAAGCATCATCTAACTTATCGGCCCACGCGGCACGATGCTCTCCCACAGTACGCTCCAAAATTCGCTTTAATCCACGGTTGGATATCTCGGCTTGCCCATTGGTTTGGGGATGATAGGCGGTGGAAAGACGGTGATTGACACCATACTTAGCCATAACTCTTGCAAATTGATCGTTGCAAAAATGAGTCCCGCGGTCACTGATAATAGCACGAGGAACGCCGAATCTAGCGAACAGCGATTTCAAAAAGTTACAAACCACCCTTGCGTCATTAGTAGGTAAAGCTTTGGCTTCAACCCACTTTGAAACGTAGTCAACGGCTACAAGGATGTATTTGTTTCCTTTAGAGGAAGGGAATGGCCCCATAAAGTCGATACCCCAAACATCAAAGATTTCACACTCTTGAATGAAATTCTGAGGCATCTCGTCTTTATGTGTGATCGTGCCTTGTTTTTGGCAAGCATCACAACGTTTAACCATATCGTGAGCATCACGATAGATGGTGGGCCAATAAAATCCCGAGTCAAACACTTTTTTGGCGGTGTAGTTGGGACCAAAGTGACCACCGGTGGGTCCTTTGTGGCAAGCATCAAGGATTTCTAAAGCTGCCGGTCCATCAACACATCGGAGAATAATCAAGTCAGCACATTGTTTGAA
The DNA here is from genome assembly GCA_025667525.1 of Glebionis coronaria. Taxonomy (NCBI): domain Eukaryota; kingdom Viridiplantae; phylum Streptophyta; class Magnoliopsida; order Asterales; family Asteraceae; genus Glebionis; species Glebionis coronaria. The sequence goes on along the minus strand of JANFOE010000609.1, from coordinate 861,363 downwards.
TAGATACGGGTCATCCCAAAAGTAAGTCTTAATGTCGTTAAAGAACTTCTTCTTTTTCTGGGATGTTAACCCGTCAACGAGAATTCCACCCGCCAAGTAGTTTGCAATGTCCGCAAACCACGGGGTTTCGTCAGCAGTCGAGTTGATAGACATTAAGGTCTCCAAGGGAAAAGAATCATTGATTTCTTTGTTCGGATGATCCCCTTGGTAAGGATCCTCAAGTCTACTAAGATGATCCGCGGCTAGGTTTTCAGCTCCTTTTTTATCGCGAATTTCGATTTTAAACTCTTGGAGTAGCAAAACCCAGCGAAGAAGTCTTGGTTTGGAATCTTGCTTTGTCAACAAGTACTTCAACGCGGAATGATCGGTGTAAACGATTGTGGTGGAAAGGACAAGATAGGGCCGGAATTTTTCAAAAGCATAGACAACAGCTAAAAGCTCTTTTTCGGTTGTCGTGTAATGCAATTGGGCCCTAGTCATTGTCTTGCTAGCGTAATGGATCGGTTGGAAGTGTTTATTCAGTCTTTGGCCCAAAACCGCACCAATAGCAAAATCACTAGCATCGCACATCAACTCGAAAGGCAGCTCCCAATTAGGGGTAACCAAGACGGGTGCCTTAGTTAGCTTATCCTTAAGCGAGTTGAAGGCTTCAAGACACTCTTTGGAAAAGATAAAAGGAGTATCTTTTTCCAAGAGGTGGGTCATCGGGCGAGCGATTTGAGAAAAATCTTTGATGAATCGACGGTAGAAGCCCGCATGACCAAGGAAACTTCTCACACCCTTCACTGTTGAAGGTGGAGGCAACTTAGTGATAACATCGACTTTAGCACGGTCCACTTCAAGATCGGCTTTAAAGATCTTGTGTCCCAGCACGATGCCTTCTTTTACCATAAAATGGCATTTTTCCCAATTCAGAACAAGGCGAGTGTCTTCGCACCGTTTAAGCATACGTTCCAAATTGGCAAGGCAAGAAGAGAAGGAATACCCGAAGAACGAGAAATCATCCATGAATACTTCCATGGTTTGTTCAACCATGTCATGGAAGATAGCTAACATGCACCTGTGGAAAGTCCCGGGGGCATTACATAAGCCAAAAGGCATTCTTTTGTAAGCAAATGTGCCATAGGGACAAGTGAATGTTGTCTTCTCTTGATCTTGGGGATTGATGGGTATTTGGAAATAACCCGAGAAACCATCAAGAAAGCAGTAATATTCATTACCTGCTAATCGTTCAAGCATTTGGTCCATAAAAGGTAGAGGGAAATGATCCTTTCTCGTGGCATCATTGAGTTTGTGGTAGTCTATACAAACTCTCCACCCAGTAACGAGACGAGTGGAAATCAACTCGTTGTGTTCATTGGGAACAACGGTTATTCCGCCCTTCTTGGGCACACAATGGATTGGACTAACCCATGGTGAATCCGAAATAGGGTAAATCATACCCGCATCAAGAAGTTTGATAACCTCTGTTTTGATGACTTCATGTATTTTTGGATTCACCCTTCGTTGGCTTTGAATTGTGGGCTTAAAGTCGTCCTTCATGAGAATTTTGTGTGTGCAGAAGTGAGGATCAATTCCGCGAATATCAGAAATTTTCCAAGCAATCGCCTTTTTGTGATCTTTAAGCACGGCGATGAGGCGAGTTTTCTCTTCATCTTTCAAATCCTTCGCAATGATGACTGGCGACTTCTTCTCTTCTTCAAGGAATACATACTCGAGATGGGGCGGCAACTCCTTAAGTTCTAAATCCGGAGGATTTTCGACGGGAGGCGTATTTAAAGTCGGAGTATCGATAGCAATGACCGTGGGAGATGGAGGAGAAGGATTGTCTTCGTTGAGAAGATTGTCAAAGAAATTCGTGTCTTCATCCCCATTGGTGGGAGAATCATCATTAGCTAAATTCACATCTCCCATGGTGTCTTCAAGATTGTTCCAAAACAAATCACTATCTCCAAATAGAGACAATGATGAATCGATAGAGGCAACGGTTTCAACATTGGGAAGAGAAGTAGGAATACTTTTGCAAGCATTTTGGAAGTGTTCTTCACAAGCCTCATCAAGAACGTCAATACAATTAACACTCTCGTGTGAATAAGGTTGTTTAGACAACTTTCCCATGTTGAAGATGATTTTATCGTCACCCACTCTCATGATAAGCTCACCGGCTTCAACATCGATGAGAGTGCGACCGGTCCTCAGGAATGGACGACCCACGATCAAGGGAACACGAGGGTCCATCTCGTAGTCGACGACGACGAAATCAGCAGGAAAAGTGAATTTGTCGACTCCTACAAAGACGTCTTCTGCTATCCCCACTGGATAAGCAACCGTACGGTTAGCTAATTCCAAAGTCATTTTGGTGGGGACTAGCTCTGGGAGAGATAGTTGCTTCCAAACGCTTAGAGGCATTAAATTAATACTAGCACCTAGATCGGCTAGGGCCATGCAATTCTCTACTCCCGGGAAATTGCAAGGGATTAAGAAACGACCCGGATCACCAAGCTTGGTTGGCAATTTCCTTAAGAGCACTGCAGAACAGTTCTCATTAAGTTGGGTGTTGGCAATATCGAGAAGCTTTTCCTTGTCACTCAGAAGATCTTTAAACATTTTCGCATACTTGGGCATGTGAGCGAGAGCCTCAGCGAAGGAGATATTAAAATTCAATTGTTTGAACATTTTAAGGAAGTTCGAAACCTGAATATCGTCCTTGCTTTTGAGCTTCTCTTTCCTCAACCTTGATGGATAAGGTATATTGGAAGAAGAGGAAGGCTTTGGGATAATAGGATCACTCACATCCTTGGGTAGAGGAGGGGTAGAAGGAAGAGGTGGAGAAATTGGGGAAGGAGAAGGATGAGGAATAGGAGCAGGTGACTCGTTCTCCTTAGTCACAACCACCGGTGGAGGTATAGGAATCTCGGGTTCCTTGGTACCTTTGCCACTACGAGTGGTGATTGCTTTCATCTCCCCTATTGGATTCGCAACGGTGTTACTCGGAAGAGTACCCAAAGAAGAGGGTTGATTACCGTGGAAGAAACTAGCCATCATGTTTCTTAAGTCATTCGTTTGACTATCCATAGTGTTTTTCATATCAGCTCTCAGATCATTCCCTTGTTTCATCAGGTCTGCTTTCAAGTTGCGCACTTCTTGTTGGAGATTATCCACGATCACATCGTTAGTCCTCATGTAGGTTCCAATGTCTTGATGTGATGCGGGGGTTTGGTTGGAAGGAGCAGTGTATGCGGGTGGTTGATAAGCAGGTTGCTGGTAAACTTGGTTGTTTCGTTGAGGTGGTTGTTGCTGTTTGTGAGGTGGTATGTATGGTCCACGAGATTGTTGTTGTTGTTGAGGAGGTCGGTTGAGGTTTTGTTGTTGGTTTTGGTTGTTAGGAGTAAAACCAGGTGGTGAGAGATAGTTGTTGGAGCGGTAGCTAAGCAAGTTACGGTCAACTTGAGGTCTAGCTTGATAAGCAGGTTGAGGATAGGTGCCATATGCCGCATTTACATTCTCAGCAGGGTAGTCTTGGGTGGCGGTACAAGTGGTGTAAGAATGAGGACCCCCGCGTATCTCGCATAGTTGGCTAACAACATTGACTTGAGCGTTTTTAGCGTTGTTGCTGTTGTTGTTGCTGACGGTGTGGGTAACAAGCGATTCAAGAAGCGTAGTGATTTTGTCAAGTCGCTTATCGCTGTCACTAGTGCTAGCACTAGCGACATTGGTCCGAACACTCTTGGTTTGCACACGAGACTTATTCTCAATGATATCTCAAGCAGCATTGGAAGTCTTAGCCAAAAGATTACCCCCCGAGGCACTGTTTAGTGAATCTTGGTCACTCATGTTTAAACCATTGTAAAAAGTATTAATTTGATGTACTTTGGTAAAACCATGTTGTGGGCATTTTCTTAAAAGATCTTTAAAACGATCCCAAGATTCACTGAACGACTCATCGTACTTTTGTTCGAAATTTATGATTTCATTCCGCAAAGCGGTAGTACGAGAGGGTGGGAAAAAGTAATTGATAAACTTTGTTTCCAAATCCGTCCATGAGAGAATACTCTATGGCGGTTCCTTAGCAAGCCAATGTCGGGCTTGTCCCTCTAAAGAAAAGGGAAAAAGTTGTAACCTGATAACCTCTTGTGGAACACCATTGAACTTGACCGTGTTAGTGAGTTGCAAGAATCTCTTGATATGGTCATGTGGGTCATCAATGGTACGTCCCAAGAATGGTTGAGCGGAGACCATCTGGATAAAGCCTGATTTTAGCTCAAAGTTATTTGCTGCAATTGCTGGTATAACAATTGGATCAGTGTTGCCATCTACATGAGCTTGCACCAATTCAATCATCGGGCGATTATCCGGTTGAGGCTCATTGTTGTTGTTATTCATGTTGTTGAAAGGTGGGTTGTTGTTGTTATTATTGTTGTTTGGAGGTGGTATGTTGTTGTTGTTTTGTACACCGGCCATGTCTAAGTGATCGAGAGGCTCGGGCTCTTGATAAGACGTGGATCGAGTGCGCATACACCTGCAAAAGAACGAACAAAGAAAAACAAAGCAAAAATATTTTTGGTTTTTTTATGTTTTTTACTTTTTAGGATTTTTTGAAAATTTTTATATGTTTTTGTGTTTTTGAAAGTTTGTATGAAAAAGTAACGTTCACGGGGAACGGATCCCAAAATCCAAGTTCTCACAAAAAACTTTTGATCTTAACGAGAAGAGCCGGCAGCGGCGCCATTTGATATTTGTGTTTTGTATGGGTTTTATTATTCTCTCGGTATCCTCTCGAATTGATCTCGGTTCTAAGTGGAATGATTTGTTCTTGGTTAAATAAAAAAGGTTGGTTTGTTTATCTATCTTAAACTAATAACAATATATTAAGTGTCGAAGAGTAAACTTAAAGCTTTAAAAGATTAAACTAAAAGACGAGCTTAAAAATAAAAGTTTGAAAAATGTTAAAGATTATACTAGAAAAATAAATGGACATTCAATAAAAACTAACACTTGGAAAGCTTTGTGAAAAATAAGAACTTAATTGGAAACTACTAAAAGAAAGTAAGAACGGAGAATAGCTAAACAACTCAATCGGAATAACCAAAAAATGGGTGTAATCGGAATGTATTCCGATCGAACGATCGGAATGTTGAAAAGTATGGTGATCGGAATAATCAAAAAGCATGCAATCGGAAAATGTTGAAAAGGGGTCCCAATCGGAATACTCGAAAGTGAATCAATTGGAATATAGGAGAAAGGCAACAATCAGAATATGGAAAAGCTACTCACCGTCGGAATGCACTAAACCCTTGGATGTGGCTTGGTCGGAATACAAGGTCGGAAAAGGGAGTTACCTTTTCCGAAAATGGTGCTAATCCGAAACTTTAAGCTAGGGAAATAAGCTATAGAATAAGCCAATCTCCAACAAGCTCGAATCCACAAATAAGCTGATCAAATAAGCACTAAAAACAACTTTTCTAACTTTTAATAAGCAAACTTATAGATCGAATTAATAAAAAGATGAACTTTTCATAAAAACTTTAAAAAGTAAATAAGCAAAATCAACAAATAAGCCAATAAGAACAAGGGTCTCAAAGCTTATTCATGCATAAACTTAAGGAAACATAAAAAGTAATCAACTTTTTAAGCACAAATCATTGATGAACAACACGGATCATACGAGATTTGTACCAAAATCAATCAAAATAAAAGAAAGGAAGGATGAGATTAAAGATTAAAAGCTAAAAACTTGATCTTGATTAATGAAAAGTAATACAAATGTTTTGATCTAGAAAGAGAAAAAGATGAAATCTAGTGAGAGAAAGTTCTAAACTTTCTCTCTCTAAAACTAAAAATTACCTAAAAGACTAAGTGTGTGAAATTTGTGAAGTAAGGGCCTTTATATAGGCGTGTGTATGGGCTTGCAAATGGGCTTTGGTATCGGGCTTCTTTTCTCCTTTCTTCTTTAGTCTTCTCGTCTCTTTAAATAAACGTTTCCGACTTTGGATTTTGAGAAGTGTCGGTGAATAATTCCAACTCGTCTTATAATCTTTTGTTTAATAGACTCGAGTTCTTCGACATATATGAATCTTCCATCTTTGGCTCTATTCTTCGATAAATCTTCAAATAGGCACAATGACTTCAAATCTTTTGCGTCTCTTGGACCATAGACTTCGTCTTGAGTCTTTTTCCTTGAATAAACCCGTGCAATCCCATGTTTTCTTCATTATTCATCCGGTTGACTCTGAAAACACAATAAACACAAAAACCACGCATAATTCCAAACAAATGATATTAAATACGTGTTTTGGTCTCGTTTTAGCCAGAATTAAGTGGTAAAAGGATGGGTGTTTTCACACCTATCACTTCACATGTTCCTTTTTTGGTATTTTTCGTACATCAGAACCTTCAAGAAAATTGAGCAATTGAACGACATGGCATTTCCCTCCTGTTAATAATGTAGAGATTCAATAAGAACAAAAAGATATAAGTGTAACATGTCTCTACTTGCTTCAGATGATCACTAACTTGATTTGTAGAACTCATAAATTACGATGCATCAAACCTATGTGAATGTATCTAAACAGCTAACATGGATGGTATGACAAGATTTGCCCACACATATGCCACTGCGAGTCAATAATACAGGTTTTTACTCACAAATTTATTTTGTAATTAAGGGTATCATTATAATCGGCAATAGAATCTAAAGAATGGTGTTGGAGACTTGGAGCCAAGGAGCTATTGGCATCACTGTCCGACTCACATCTGGAAAAGGTGAATGCTATTTATGTCTAAAAATAACCAATTAGAAATTAAAAGTATTAAATCACCTACTTTAAACATCACATGCTTTATAAAATCAGCATCATCAAGTCATTTAAGTGGATCAATACTAGGATGGATCCAACCGTGGGTCAGATTGGATCAGTAGTTGGGAGTGGGGCAAATTAGATCAGTAGCAGATCCCATCCAATAATGTTTCATTCTCATAGCTCCAACATCATGCGCAACCTTTGAGAAATCTCTGATCTGACCTGATCTGACCCACGACAACTATAACAATATGTTTTAGAAAGCAGTCTCAAAAACAATAAGCGCATGACAAATATGATGTGACTTTTTCCCTAAATGGCTAAATTATTGTTACGATATAGTTCAAAATATTACTCCACCAATCTAATTGTTTTAACTATATTTAGTTGTATGCAATTTAAACAAACGGTAAATTTACGTTTAGGGGATCTAAAAGAAATTTAGGAATGCATAGACAAAACTGGAATGTAACACTTACAAAGAGATAAATAAGCATACACATACCTATATGTGTGCAAAACCTTTTATGTATGCAGGACGAGTTGTTCATTGGTAGTCCTCTATATATTCATGGCCTAGGCGGGAATTTCCCCTATATGTTATAGCTTCTCAACATCTACGATAAGCAAATATGTATAGCCTACGACAACTCTATATACAACTTAGTCATGTTACCTATGATGTGTCGGTCCTTGAGAATTGCATATTCACATAAGTTTGTAATGACTTTTTTAATCCAATTTCACAGTTTGTGCTGAACTTTTTTAAATCAAGGTAACGAACATGTGGTAACATAATATTTGAGATTAACGAGCTATTCATAGAATATTGTGGAGCGACACTATTAGAAGGCGGAATCCTGGGCAGACCTTAGAGTAATGTCTGACACTTTGACGTGAATACACAATCAATGCATTAGCAAGCTGAAAGAAAGAAATAAATAAAACAGTCATTAATAAAATCTAATCATTAAGAAAACTTCCCTTCTTGCAACTGAGTCATTCATCTTTGATCTTTCGTTTTCACTATCATAAAATAGAAATGTAATTTAATTAAATTTACAGATAATTAAAAAAAGGTATGTGAATTAGTGAATGCATTAACTAAAACTTAAGGTTTTCAACTTGAACTGTTATTATTTTTGAATTTGAAAAAAGGTATGTGAATCCGTGAATGCGTTAATTAAAACTTAAGGTTTTCAATTTGAACTATTATTATTTTTGAAGCTTTCAGTATATGTTTGATCTTTGTATTATGGTAGGGGCAGTAAAAGTACCTAGTAGTAGCATGCTAAATGTCAAGTATTTGAATCAAGTAATTCTCATGTATTTTGAACAAAAAGCATCAGACAGATGCTTCAACATCACGATATTCATTAATCACACGTTCACACCATCGACAATGTCTGGTTTTAAATTACCTTCTGGATCTTTTACTGGGATCGTTTTCTGATAAAAAATTTATAGATCGTTGTTTCATGAGTCATTCAAACTCGATTCCTTCCTTTTGCCCCATATGATTAAATATCATCTGATAACAATGACTGCTGCTCCACAACCCTGAAAAAACATTATGTTCCACACACAATTTTAGATTTGGTTAAACTAAAGATGCCATGATATCAGTGGGCAACCTGACCCGACCTATTTTGACGCATAGAATAGATTACCCGTTTGACCCGTTTTCAACCAATGTGACTCTTGCTATTAAGATTCATAGTATTATTGACAGATATATGTGACCACTGGTCTGATTCAAAGCTAACATTTCCCTTCCGAAAGTGTTTGTCATAAATGTGGTAATAAAAAAATGAGGTTCAAACTCAACCGAAAGTTGTCATATATGTGATAGTGTGATACACCAGCTGGTCCAAATATAGGTAGTGTTTGTCATTAACTTTTGTTTGAACCCATGCTTAATCTCAGTCGCTATCAGTCTACTAATTTTATTGCTTACCATTAAATGAATCCAAGTAAATACCATTAAAAACCAAACTAATGGTAGTATTCCTCCTGTCGGTAGCCTAGTGGTTGAACACACACTTGTCCTCACAAAAGCACTGAGGTTCAATCCTCACTAGATACGCATCTGTGGGGAAGGAAAGTAGCATTTACAAGACAACATCAGGTAAGATATGTATAACAATGAATACATACCCGTAAAAGTTAAGTAAAATCTTAAAATCAGTAATAAACAATCAAACAGACCTCAAATTGTTGTAATTGGATGAATTTTGGTGGCTACCAACTTCTCTCCCCCTCCTTAAAAGATCACCAGACAAAACTACACAGACGTAGTCCCATCACCTACCTCATCGTCTTGAACTTTCGAGATGTCTAATCATAAAAATAAGAAATTTAACATTAACTCGATAAAAGACGTAACAGTTTTAATAGCGAAGGGTAAAATACAAAAAGGACTAATATAAGAATACCAATAAGGACTTTAGCAACATGGTTATCCATAAGTAGCGCCTTTAAGATTGTACCACCGTCGTTCGTCACTATGGTTTACCAACAAAATCAGCAACCATATCCATATTTTTTTAGCTCAAGTCAACCTTAAATTTAAACTGAATACCCTCATATTAAAATCAAGTCCACGGGAAAAAAACTTAGCAGGCTTCGTGGACCCACTAATGGGGTGTTTGGATAAGCTTACTTGTAGTGTGTATAGGCTACCGAAGATTTGCAAACCCAAAACACTCGTTTCTAATGTCTTATGAGCAAGGCTCGTGACCTATTTTAGGATATAAGATCAAGCTGGTACGCTTATAATCCATTGAAAATGAGTTTACTGGATTTGCAAATGTTGAGTTAGAACTGAAAATAGAATTCGAGAGAATTTCAAGTTTCACCCGTTTCAACCAATATGGCTTGTTCCCCTATGAGGTATAAACTTGATGGGTGAAAATTTGCCAACTATTGCCACTATTACCTGCCGCGAAAGTCCGCACGGACTCAACAAACGCTGCAAATCCCTATTTTTATTCCTCTTTAGTTCAGGTTGACTCAACAACTTCGGTGCTACAAGTTTAGATAGGTCTGTCTGAGTTATCATGTAAAATAAAATTTGGAAACTTTACTGGTCCGTCAAGTAATTATTAAACAATATGTCATGTCTGACGTTTTCTATCTTCTCTAGGATTGGGTAAATGAAGTCTCTTAAGTGTATACAAAATATATGATATATCAAAAAATGTAAAAGAAATGGAGGCCAACAGAAGAGTAACATATCCAGTTTTCACTTTACATTAATATATATTTTGCACTGCATTTTTGTACTCTAAAATCTATTTCTTTTCATATGACAACCATTGTTTATGTTCAAGTCATTTAAACCACAGTGCCAACTAATTTTGGATTAGTACTATACTACTACAGTACTACTTATGTATGCAAAAATAAGAATAAAAGGACATGAATAATCAATCCTAAACACGTTCATTAAGATAACTCGAAAACTAATCAAGCCTACTAACAGATCTTTATGCACTTTCTCAATCACAAAGCTTAGACACAATCATCATGTTCAATATCTATTTTTCACAATAATCTTTACCTTAAAGCTCAATAGGAATTCCCTTTTTCCAATGGGTTCTTCCCCAAATTAAGCTTTTCAAAGTAATTATGAGCACGTAAGCGCACAAAATAAGCTAATCCAAACACCCCTTTAATCTTACTTTCGGGCTTTGAGCATATTTGAATTCTTCAAGCACGATTGAAATTGAATGGGACATAAACAACTTTTATCAGCTGCTTACCTAAAGACGTAATTTATCAGCTTAGTCAAATGCATTTATACATAAATTATATTTTATCTAGATAGGACTTCATCTTGGTCACAGGTAACAAACCATGGACCTTAATTATGGCTGTTGTTGGAGTGTGAGGCACAATACATGCCAATTTTTGTTTCTACAAAAAGTGACCTACACCAGCATTTAAGTATTTAAATTGTATAATGGTTAAGTATCTACCCGATTTTCTATCATTTGAATGTAAGAGCTTAGCATAAATAGAGCAGCAAAGTTAAGAGGACTCTTATTATCGGCTCTTGAATCTCTTATGAGTTCAACATCTCCATAAGCAGGAATAATCAATCTGTTGCGAGACTCGAACCTACTTTTAAATTCTCTTTTATCAATACCTATACCCACTTCCATTACAGACGAGTTAGGAGGGTTTCCTATATGACAACATAGTAATATAATAAGTCTATTCGGGTTAGACCAAACCTTTAACGGTCTTAATAGGAAAACAAAAAAGCAAGCGGATAAAAATTAAACGGGTAGAACGAATTTTGTATATGATATGTGATTACCTGGTATCTTGAGGTGTAGCGAAAACCCAGTGGGAGCTTTGTGCCAGAGCAAAATGTGCAATCGAAACAAAGCTTATATTTTGGCTAACAGTTCCTGAAAATCAAATTTTAGTAAAAAAAATCATCAAAAAATGTTTCACCTTTTTGTAAATAACTTGTCCGCCTTTCAGCAATTAGTGATCACCCTAAACAATGTTAGTGATCACAACAACAGATCTATACATGCTCAAAGATTATCAAAAGACTTAGTTGCAATTCACATCAACATATTGAAAACTGAGCTTAAAGAACTCGCCTCACCTTTAATATGAACAAACTGATTCTGCATCCTCCGTATGAAAAATCTAGCACATGGTACAGGGTTGGCCATAATGATTCCTTCATTCGTGCAGGTACCTTCTTCGTTGGAGCATCTTTTGAATCTGCAAGCAACTGACAGTAACTTTGGCGGTTCTATCAAAATTGCATACAACCAGTTAATCAATACTTATATGAATCCCAATATAAGATGTGGGTATACTACTTAACAAAAAATAGTATTTGCTTTATTATTCCTCTTGGTAACTACAACTGTATGTGTGTGATTATTATATGAATCGTTTGACCCCAAGTTCCTAACCATCTATAACTCTTTTAAATCCCAAACTAACCGAATCTCACGCGAATTCTCACTTTCAGTTGGACTCCCATATGTATTAATTGTGCAGATAGTAATATTTTACTAACAATAAATTTTTATATACCTTACATTAGGCATCCTGAAAACATCATATCTGTTAGGAAAACAGAAAGAAATTGACCAAACCTGAATCAGAACAAAAAAAAGGTCCATTCCGAATTGTTGTAGAAGCTCAGGCTGATCGGTTATATATTCACAATCAATCACACATCTTAGTATTTACAATCAATCCAAAAAGATCTTCCTTTACTATTTTTTCTTTGAGGCAATTTGTTGAGCACTTTACGAATTCATCAAACAAATAACTTTAATAAAACATAAATGGGTCAAATAAATCAAAACTAAACATTTGTTATAAATCGTAAGAAAAAAACAATTTTCAACTCATACCTTTATCCAAAGCATCCATGATCATCACTGAAGAAGTAGGATGAGTTCTATTATGGGACGAACATATAAGGTTTTCTGAATGAACCGTCGTGAGTCTGGTGGTATCAAAAACTGAAACAAACTGGTTCTATTGACATGATTCGTTACATACAAAAGATAAAAGCTAAATAAAGCATTGATATCCTACTTTCCAATCATAATTACCATCAGAGATCTTAAAATTTCCACACATAAAAATTTCAAAGCATTGATTAGTGTTTTAATTGATTATAATTTCCACCAACAATATCAATCTACAATCCGAATAAAGTAAACTTACCTTTGGAATTTAGTATGATGCGTTATCACCAAGAACACCATGCATCAATTAACAATGATGAAAAATAATGAAACTAATGATAATGCTTCAGATTAATGAGAAGGGGTCGGAGTAAGGTTAATTAACAATAGCAAAATTTTTTAAAAAAAGTCGATTAACAGTACCTGGTTTTTTTCTTAATAATCTGTTACTTTTTGAATACGGATTGATTAGTTTGTGCGGGTTCACTTTAAAGGTTTAAAAAAGAATAGAAGACGGGGAAGTGTTTTTGGAAGGATAGATATATCAGACGTAGTAGTGACCTTAAGCCCATAAAGTAAGCCCAGAACGTGGCACGTTAAACCCAAAACGTAAGCCCATGTGCTGACTGGGATTAGTGCCCTGATTGATGACGTGGCAAATTCCTCCTCTTATATATAATGTAAAGATATATATATATATATATATATATATATATATATATATATATATATATATATATATATATATATATATATTATATACATATATATATATGTATATATATATATACATATATATATATATATATATATATATATATATATATATATATATATATATGTATATATATATATACATATATATATATGTATATAATATATATATATATATATATATATATATATATATATATATATATATATATATATATATATATATATATATATATATATATATATATATATATATATATATATATATATATATATATATATATATATATATATATATATATATATATATATATATATATATTATATATATATATATATATATATATATATATATATATATATATATATATATATATATATATATATATATATATATATATATATATATATATATATATATATATATATATATATATATCTAACACCCCCATAAATGCTATGCGCAACAGAACTATAACATTTTGGTGCTAGGCAGTTATCATCGCACACAAGATATATGAAACGACTCAAAGAGACGTAAAAGTTTTAACATAATTTAAGCATTGTTAAAAACATACATGTCTACGGTTTTCCAAACCCAAAATGATACAACACAGAGTTAGCGTTCCGGTCCCCACGAATCTCAACCCCAAAAGATACAATTTTGTTAACATGACAGAAAATTTTAAATGTTCAAGTTAAATATGGGTGGAAAAACAAGTAGACGCTAAGCCACACACAACTCCCATCCAATGCATGCTCCATGCTATACTTCATCGGTTACCTGAAACACATGCTAAATTGGGTTAACAAATAATGTTGAGTGGAATTCATAGGTTTTATAATCTCATTTTGAACATATGTGTTATAAAAATCATTCACGATCATTCATAGAATTGTCGATCAAACAATCTATTTTCAAGGTTATGACAATTGTGTTTAAGCTCATGACACTAATCCGTTAACTCAATCACCCCCGTAATAATTACCGGCGCGATTAAGATGAAACCATTGCCCCTTCTAAAGGCATCAGTTGCAATTATACCTTATCTCTTATCACAAGTTATCCGTCCGCAGGGGGTACTCAACGTACTAGCCCTCGTCTCGGATAGGGTCGTCAACCCCATAGTACTATCAATTGTATAAGCGGCTATTTTCAATCCACACTAGGATTAAACAATAGTTAATAGTTCATGAATATAGGGTCTTTTGCAACTAGGTACTCAACACAATTTAAGGCAACATTCGGGTCCAACAATCATTCATGACATATGTTCATTTTAGAAAACTAGCATGTATTTCCCTCGCGGGTAAAACAATTTAAAACAATAGTAAGCGAGGATACAAATTCACACCTTATGTATATAGAGTAGTCGACGATTTCGAGTGATGATCACTGACGATGATGAGGATGCCCGAGGATTTCAACACCTAATAAACAATAACGCGAAATGAGTAAATCTCATTTATAAACTTTAAGTATTGTATAATATATACATATTAGTCAATTGTGATAATTATAAACTCACTCCAAAACCAAACGAATAATTGTTACTAGTTTTATACTATTCATCTACGTTATTAACGTTATTACCCTTTTTCACGTTTTTCGCCGATACTTACCAAAAGTATGGGCTGCTTTCCTAGACTTAAACCATTTTATAAAATTTAAGAAAATTATCAAAAATACTTTAAGACCTTTAGAAAACCAAATTTTAATGCCATTAAAAGTTCTCACTTTTACGACCCGTTACTCAACACATTACTAAACATACGTTTTTCGGACTGATTTTGCACATTGACCATGTTGGACTTATTTGACCCATTTAAAATATACCATTGACCCATTTAACACCTAAGTCTAATAATAGACTCACAAATGCAGGTTTGAGACCAAAAATCAACCTTTAACCTATTACCAAACTATATCTATTGTCCCCGGGATTTGACCCAAAACCAAACATAATTTCGGATTATGTAGGTTCTCATCTCCCGATACACGTAATTTCAAAACATCATAACTTTTGACTCGTTAGGAGTCGTAAGCTCTTTCTTATACCAAA
Source organism: Glebionis coronaria (assembly GCA_025667525.1). Classification (NCBI taxonomy): domain Eukaryota; kingdom Viridiplantae; phylum Streptophyta; class Magnoliopsida; order Asterales; family Asteraceae; genus Glebionis; species Glebionis coronaria. Next base: position 846,333 of record JANFOE010000609.1, on the reverse strand, counting down.
TCGAAGCTAAGACGACGCTCTACAACTATATCCTAGTCCCATGACCTGTTTACAAAATCAATTTTATGAAAACAAGCCTAAACAATCTGCCTAAATTTACCCATCTCAAAATCAACCCAACACTCGTTTCCAAACCATTTTATCGACACCTAACCTCAACTTAATCACTCCTAACCTTGACTAACCATCCTAATCAGTCCTTAACCCCTAAAATACCAAATCCATCCTAAAACCCATTCACCAAATCAAACATGCAATGAGGTTTACCCATTCTAAAACATCTAAAAACATGAATTAAACACAAAACCCATAAGTAAAACATCAAACACCATGATCCACCAAACACCCCCATTTGGCCGTAGGGTGTGGGTGATCAAAACACCCCAACCAAATTGATTTTGGTTGGTTTGTTGGGTGATTATCCATCTACTATACCCCAATTAAACATGCATGAACTCAATTAACATCAAAACAAATTTTTGAAAAACCCATTTGATTCTTGAAAAATTTTATGAATGCATGTTGAATTAAAGCATATCAAAACACTTGGAATGATTAAACTAGATGTGGTCTAACCTTGGTTTTAATTAAAACAAGCTAGAAAAAAAATATGGTGGTGGTATGGTGGTGTTTGGCCGTCGGCCTAAAGAGAGAAAAGAGAGAGAGTGAAGAAAATTTTTAGTGTGTTTTGTGTTGTGTGTGTGTGTTGTTTCCCTTTTGTAAATTTTGGAGGGCCTTAGGTGCAATAATGGCATTCTTTTGGCCTTGAATGAAAACGACGTCAAATGTTTGCGGGAATGACTCACTAGTCGACTTGGAAAATTTTGCGGGAGTCGGGGGTCATCCCGAACACTCCAAAATACTTTTTGGACAATTTAAATGCACCCGGAAAGCAATAAAACGCACCCAACTCGACTTAACACGAACCGAAAGTAAAATCCTCGAAAAATTATAATATCGATAAAACGACAATAAACGTAGAAATTCGGGCATCCATCGGGATCGTAGTCGTCATCGTTCTTCTTAAATCGTCAATCGTCAAGATTACGACCTCAAATATTAGTTTCAACCAAAACGATAGAATATATAGTAAATAAAATTTATTAAAAACTTCAAAAATAAGCGTAATTTAGGGTAAGGTAAGTGACCTCGATTTCTGGGTATCACATCCACCCCTCCTTAAAGAGAGCGACGTCCCGGCGCTCGCCTCTTCTTATACTCACATTTCGTGCCGCTGGAACAGATGAGGATACCTATCCTTGAAAAAGTCCTCACGTTCCCAAGTGTATTCCGGTCCACGCCTAGAATTCCATCGAACCTTCACAATGGGAATTCTACTATGCTTCATCCTCTTGACCTCTCGGTCCATAATTTCCACGGGTTCTTCCACGAAATGCATTTTATCGTCCAGCTGAATCTCGTCCAAAGGAATCACCAATTCCTTATCCGCCAAACTCTTCTTCAGATTTGATACGTGAAACGTGTCGTGAATAGCACTAAGCTCATTCGGCAATTCTAACTTATACGCTACCAGTCCAATTCGTTTAACAATCTTGAATGGTCCAATATACCTCGGACTCAATTTTCCTTTCTTCCCAAAACAAATCACACCCTTCCACGGCGAAACCTTAAGCATAACCATGTCTCCGACCTCAAATTCCAATGGTTTCCTTCTGTTATCGGCATAACTCTTCTGTCGGCTTCTTGCAGCAAGTAACCGGTTCTTAATTTGCACAATCTTCTCTGTCGTCTCCAAAACCATTTCGGGTCCAGTCAACTGACTCTCTCCTACTTCACTCCAACACACAGGTGATCTACACTTCTTTCCATACAACGCTTCGAATGGTGCAGCCTTGATGCTCACATGATAACTATTATTATACGAAAACTCCACTAAAGGTAAGTGGCGTTCCCAACTTCCTCCAAAATCAACCACGCATGCTCGGAGCATGTCTTCCATCGTCTGAATAGTTCTTTCGCTTTGGCCATCAGTCTCAGGGTGATAGGCCGTGCTCAAACTCAATTCAGTGCCCATCGCACGTTGAAGTGATTTCCAAAATTACGAAGTAAACCTACTATCGCGATCCGAAATGATCGATAAAGTTACACCATGGCTGCAAACAATCTCCTTCACGTACATACTGGCAAGTTTCTCCATGCTGTCCGTCTTCTTCATAGGTAAGAAGTGAGCAGATTTCGTCAATCTATCCACTATTACCCAAATCATATCACATCCACTAGGAGTTCTAGGTAAACTCGTCACGAAATCCATAGCGATTCTCTCCCATTTCCACTCTGGGATCTCTGGTTGTACCAACAGCCCAGATGGTTTCTTATGTTCGGCTTTAACCTTCGCACAAGTCAAACACTTACTAACGTAACGAGCAATCTCCGCCTTCATATTCGGCCACCAGTAGACTTTCTTCAGATCATGATACATCTTATCCGCTCCAGGATGTATCGAGTACTTCGACTTATGAGATTCGTTCATAACCAAATCTCGTACTCCAGGCATTCCTTCCTCAGATGGACATAACGGTAACCAAATCCGATTCTCGAAATATCTCAGCCCGTCTGACCTAACCACAAAAGAGGTTTCAACACTCTTCCCAGATTCTCAGCACCAACATTCTCTTTCATTAATCCCTTCTCCTGAGCCTTCAATATTGTTTCGGTTAAATCAACACCCTCAGTCATCACTAAAGCTCTGACTCTCAAAGGTTTCTCTCTATCCTTCCTACTAAGTGCATCCGTTACAACGTTCGCCTTGCCAGGATGGTAGCGAATCTCGCAGTCATAGTCACTCAGTAGTTCCACCCATCGCCTTTGTCTCATATTCAACTCCTTTTGGTCTAAAATGTGCTGCAAACTCTTATGGTCAGTGAATACAACACACTTCGTCCCATACAGGTAGTGTCTCCACAACTTAAGCGCAAAAACTACAGCTCCCAATTCCAAATCATGCGTAGTGTAGTTTTCTTCATTCTTCCTCAATTGTCTCGACGCGTAAGCAATCACCTTCTCACGCTGCATCAACACAGCTCCATAACCCTTACGAGACGTGTCACAATACACCATGAAGTCTTCAGTTCCTTCTGGCAATGACAATATCAGAGCAGAACACAACTTGTCCTTAAGTGTTTTGAAAGCGAATTACTCATCATCTCCCCATTCATACACCCGATTCTTCTCAGTAAGCTTTTTCAATGGCTTCGCAATCAACGAAAATCCTTCGATGAATCTCCGATAATACCCAGCTAGACCAAGGAATTGTCGAACTTCAGTCGGCGTTGTCGGTGCCGACCATTCCTTGATTGCCTCGACTTTGGCAGGATCCACGCGAACTTCTTTGCTATCAATTACGTGCCCAAGGAATTGCACAGATTCTAACCAAAACTCACACTTTGAGAATTTCGCATACAGCTTCTCTTTCTTTAGTAGATCCAATATCTTCCTCAAATGCTTCTCGTGCTCTTCCTTGCTCTTAGAGTAAATAAGAATATCATCGATGAATACAATGACAAACTTATCTAGATACGGCTTGCATACTCGATTCATAAGGTCCATGAATACTGCAGGCGCGTTTGTTAGCCCAAAAGGCATCACTCGGAATTAAAAGTGCCCATACCGCGTACGAAAGGCAGTTATAGGAATATCCTCCTCCCTCACAAGCAGTTGATGATACCCTGATCTCAAGTCGATCTTTGAGTACACACAGGAACCTTGCAATTGATCAAACAAATCGTCAATCCTCGGCAATGGATACCGATTCTTAACCGTCAACTTGTTGAGCTCTCTATAGTCGATACACATCCGAAACGACCCATCTTTCTTCTTCACAAACAACACTGGCGCTCCCCATGGTGATGAGCTCGGTCGAATAAATCCCTTGTCCATCAACTCCTTCAATTGATCTGATAATTCCTTCAACTCTGATGGTGCTAATCGATAGGGTGCACGAGCAACTGGTGCAGCTCCCGGCATCAAATCGATTCGAAATTCGACTTCACGGGTGGGCTGTAAACCCGGCAACTCATCAGGAAAAACTTCCGGATATTCTCGAATTACAGGTACCTCTTCTAACTTTGCCTCTAAGTCACCATCACTAGAAACCTGTGCCAAAAACACATCACATCCATCTTCTACATACCTCATCATTTTCAAGCAAGATATCACTTTCAAACGAGAGGTGCATTCATCTCCCTTCACAGTCAAAACCCTATTCCTCAACGGGATTTGAACTAATCTTTCTCCACAAATGATCACGGCACTATGCGCCATCAGCCAATCCATTCCAACGATCACATCGAACGATCCTAGCTCTATGGGCATTAAGTCGATATCAAAAGCGTAATTTCCTAACTTCAAGGTACACCCTTTTAGTATAGAATTTGTACGAACGATCTTCCCATTGGCTAATTCCACGTTATAATTAGTCGTTAGCATTACCGGTTCTCTATTGATATGACGACTAAATTTTACATCTACGAAGCTCTTGTCGGAACCGGAATCAAACAATATACTAGCATAACAAGCGTCAAGCAGAAACGTACCGGTAACCACATTAGGGCCTTGTGGTTTATCAGCAGTCCCTACTCGATACATAGCAGCAGCATTATTTCCTCCTTGCCTATTTCCAGCCTTCGGGCAGTTCCCCTGCTTATGCCCTCTTTCTCCACACCCAAAGCAAACCATCACCTTCGTGGCATTTGCCCCAGTAGCCACTCCCCTTTAGCTCGGCAATCTGCAATTCTATGACCCGCTTTTCCGCACTTGCCACACGCAGGTGGGCAATTCCCTACATGGTACAAATTACATCGACCACAATGGGGATTCACCTTAGCTCCTCTAGGGTTAGTGACAGCTCTCATCCCATCATTTCTTCTCTGGTTGAACTGCTGTTTGCAGTTCTGACCTTGGTTGTTACGGTTTCCTCCACGATTTTGACCTTGGGATTGATTACCCTGAGCTGCCTCCCACTTTCTCTTGTTCCCTTCGGCAATGAAGTCCTTCTTATCTTGCAGTTTGACATCCATTAGCACGTGAGCCATTTGGACTGCTTCATTGAATGACCCAGGCTTAGATGAAGTTGTCTCACCCTTGATATTGCTTGACAAACCCTTGATGTACTGCTTCATTTTCTTGTGATCATCAGCAAAGGCATCGGGACACAAAAGGCTCAATTCATTAAACCTCCTTGTATACGCGGTAATGTCATTGTTCCTCAAAGACAAATGCCTTAACTCATCTTCTAGTTGACCCAGCTCCTCTTCGGGACAAAACTTTTTGGTCAAGAGAGCCTTGGTAGCAGTCCAAGTCCTCGCATTTGCTACCGCTAATCCGACAGTGGCTACTTGATTGTTCCACCAACTTAAGGCGTCATCAAGAAAAGTGGCAATTGCAAACTTGACTTTATTTGCCTCTGAACATCCGCTAATCTCAAAAGTACTTTCGATCTTCTCCAACCACCTTCGGAGTTCTAGGGCTCCGCTAGTTCCACGAAACTGCGTGGGACCGCATTTCATAAAACCAGCATAAGTATACTCCCTCGGGGCTTGCTGTCTTCCTGCATGTCCACCTTGATCTGGGTTTCGGTTTGCACGATCCGCTTCGAGTGCATTTGCAATTGCTTCTTGAATCATTGTGTTCACACGGTTAGCTGTTAGCTTTGGAGGCATGGTGAATTCTCAAGTACACCTCTCTGCAAAGACAGGGAAAATAGAAAAACACAGTAAGTATACACATCAAGAATAAGATGGATTTCTCTTTCAAGACATAATATAAGTACAACAACACATCACTACAAGGTTACTAATATCCATCAATTCACATCACAAAAGAGCAAATTAAAGACATATCATAGATTATGAAAGGTAAACATGGATTGCATTGATAAATCAACTAAAATCTGTGACAAGTAATGCCACTACAACCATACACCATCAAACTTAAGTCATCAAGTTTTCATCACAATAGCATCATACAAGAGTCTAAAATAGTTCGATTACAACGATCAAAGATAAAATAAAATACAAGCAACTAGTCACGTGGTGATCCACACGACCTCTTGGATGGTGGTTCTTCTTCATCCTCCTCGGGCTCTTCATCACTGTCTTCCTCGTCCTCGTCCATCTTCCTCTTTCCTTTATCATTCGGCCCACACTCAGTTACCTTCTTTGTCCCAGAAGTAGATCCATACTCCACTGCTACCTGATTCCCTAAAGTGATACACACACCTCTGACAGGTGGCTGGACCATAAAATCATTAGCCTCCATCTCCAAGTCATCTACAAATCTCCAATCTTGTGGCAGGGATGCTCTAACACGATGCTCCCAACTTTGCATCCTAGCCAACCTCGCCTGATCCTCCCTAACTTGCTCAAGACTAGCACTCAGGTTTTCTATCATCGATCTCAAACTATTAATATCACTCTTATTTGCCACTCCATCAAATTCAATCCTTGTAGTTCTTGCCAACAACCGCTGATGTGCCCCCTCATTCTCGTCGAACCTTTTGATTACCCTAGTTTCCACCACGTACCGTTCGTACATCGACATATCCATTATTCTCAAAACAAGCGGAACGTCACGATAAGCTCTGGGTCCGGGGCAGATAACTCTTGTGATGTCCTGATGAAGAGAATTAGCGCTTGCTGCAGCGTCGGAACTTCTAGGGATACCTGGCATTCCAATCAGATGAGAAACACGAGTAGGCCTGGGGAAGGTAGTACTCCTTCGATCGGGTTCCTGAGCTTGCACATTGTTCGTCTCGGCTTGTCCTTCAACAGTTGTTACCGCATTTCCCCCTTCGTGTCCTACGACGTATTCGTCTCCATTTCCGTTAGGCGGTACCTCGGCCATTCCTGCAATAACAGAGAATTTTGGAGGGTACGTAAGATTACTATTCAATATTTATAAATACATGCATGCAAATGCAATGCAAAGGTGGTACACATGCCCAAAATGCGATAATATGATTGTGACAACTGTGGTTTTGAGGTTCGTCACTTGGTCTTACTTTTAGGATATTTTATGTGTGACTACTTGATTTTTGTGCTTACGTGTTTATTTTGTGTGAACGAGGTTGGTGTGATTATCATTTATGAGTATAGAGTACTCATAAGTAAATCGAGGAACGGTTAATTCATGTTCATGAGATCACAATTAGTGACTATGAAATGAAATGGTGATATTTTGGTGGTTACGTATACGTATAAGTATTATAGTAATAGTGTATTTTTTTAGGATTTACGGTTTAGCATTTAGAGGTCTCGGATAAGGTAATTAGTCAAATGAATATTTTTCGGGATGGTTTTAGGTCATTTAGGACTTAATTATAAAGTTTATTTCAAAATTTGAGATTTTTTATAAAAGTGTATATTTTACGTCTTTTACGGTAAAACGCGTAAATTTGACTAGTTTTACGGTTTTGAGGTTTTGGGAGTTTTAGGAGCTGAAATAAATGAAGGTAAATTAAGTTAATATTAATAAGATATTAATTAACAATAAAAAGAAAAAAAATAAAGAAAAAAACGAAATTAGGGGTGTTTGGGTCGGTTTAGAAGAGAAAAAAAAGGAAAAAAAGGAAAAAAAAGGAAAGTTGGCTTTGGGTTGGACTAGGATTCACCCATACCCTATATAATGTATATACTAAACCAAATTCATTATTTTTCTCCTGGAGATGAAGGAAATTCGCGAGTCTTATAAAAAATTAGGGTTCTTCATAAAATTTGGGGGTTTTCATAAATCCAAGGTAAATCTTCAAATCCCTTTTTAATTAAATTGTTTTTATGTTTTCTTTAATAATCTTATGATGGATTTAGGTTAGGGTTTAATATAAAAACAGTAAATTAATGTTGTATTAATCATAATATGATGATTACATAAATTAGGGCTTGTAATTAGAGGGATTAGGGTTAATTAATGAGGTTGATTTTGTTAAACCCGTTTTTAAAAACTGGACAGATTTTTGAGTCAATTGTTTTGATCATATCGGGAGTTATATAAACAATTAGTTTACGATCCAAGTACCCCTGGAAATATATTTGAAGTGGCTTTCCAATGCAAGAAACGAGAACTAAATTGGAGGTCGGGAAGTGGGTCAAAAACAGGTTACAACAGTCGGAGGTCAAAACAGTTTTGAATTCAGCCTGTTTTCTTTTTAAGTTTTGAGTTGTTTGGGGCACTTAGGGTTGCATTGGGATCTTCTCACGAACGTGAGAGATGGTTTATATATTGTAGTTAATATCTGCACTTGGGCTAAGGTGGTGGTTTAGGGTAAGACCCCTTAATGGTAACAAACTTTTAGTACGTTTAAAATCAGGAAATATGGAATGACGAAAGTAGATATATATATATCGGGGCCTTAACAGTAGCTTTAAGGTTAGGAAACGTGGGAGGTGTTAGCCAACATATGTAAGGGTGTGCATATTCCTTTTACAAAAACCATGGGTAGGTTTAAGTGGGCGTTTGACCTAAAGTTTTGAGACCTAAAAATTGGGACTATTTTGGGTAAAATACGAACGGGTTAGTTGTTAAACTTAACCAAGTTAAGGACTTGTTAAGGAAGGGTAATGGGGTAATTAGAGCTTATTTATGAGGTAAATATGTGAGAATGGGTTAGATGTCCATCATAGGTTAATGAGCCATCTTAGTGATTGGTTCGTTTATTGATTTCGTGTTTTTGGTTTGTTAGCTTGTTGCTAGTGCAAGGACGTGTGAAGGAGCTATCAGGTGAGTGTTCATAGTCCCATATTTATTTTTGTTTTTGACTTCCAGATGGGATGGAAGAGACACTGTGTTGAGTTGTTTCTAAATTGTTGCTGTGAATGTTTTATGGTTGTGATGGACTTGTGTGTACACTTATGTGATTAACTGCTATGCGATTTTTGATATGTTATTGTGGTTTGACAAGGTAGTGGCCTTGTGGTTTGACAAGGTAGTGGCCTTGTGGTTTGCCAAGGTAGTGGCCTTGGGATAGGTACATAGGGTGATCATCTAAGGTACGATGATGTTGTTTGGCAAGGTAGGAGCCTTGGATTGGTTTGGTATGATTGGTCTTGATTGATAGTTGTTAATACATAATTGTAACAATTGTCCATATGTTCTTTTGTTGATGATTGTTATTCACAGCTTGTAACTGATTTAGCGTTGGAGTCTAAACCTATGACTCTCACCAACTTTATGTTGACGTGTTTTAGTGTCTCTTTCAGGTGAGAATGTGGTTAAGCTTGAGGATAGAAGTGGCTAGACTTGGATGCCTTAGGATTGCATATAGAAGGAGATCCCCGTTCCTTCTTAGTTTACCTATATGTTTGTTTGGTTTATGTTTATTGTTTGTCTTGGGTAAGTGGTAGGACTGTTACCTACTTACCTAGACTCCTGCATTGTTGAGATATTGTCATGACATTTGTGTCGCCATTTATGACATTATATTTGCATTTTAGTCTTCTCTATAGAGACACCATTTGTTGTGATGATATCCATACGTCGCGCCCCATATTCCACCATTGGTGGGGTGTGACAGAATGGTATCAGAGACAGGTTATAGAGAATTAGGTTGCCTAGTCGCGTAGCCTAGTCTATAGCTTAAGGGTCCCTGCATATAGGCGTCATAGGAGTATGTGTGCATTTTATTATAATTGATGTGTTTGAATGTTATTTATTGTGATGTTTTGACTGGTATGAATTGAACCATAGTAAGTTCATACTTAGCCACATGTTACTTTCTTTTCGAGTTGTGAGTAGTGCGGGTTTAACCATAATCGCTCACGCTAGTCATTGTCGTATTTTACTTATAATGTACATTATAGTACATAATTTGGTACATAGTAGTTTCTATCTTTTGTTGGGTTATTTTATGTACCTGAGGGGTATTATTTTCTTTTGATGTTTAAGTCATGTTCCCTAAGAATCATGTGGTGGTTCGAGTTATTAGGAGTAGGTGAATATGAAGGACCTTATGCTATTTCCACTCTTATGTGGTTATGAGCTTATGTGAGTAGATAGATTTATATGTTATATGTTGTATTGATTCTTATAAGTGTCATCATAGGAGGGAGTGCATTGGGGAAAAGGTAATTGTATAAGTATGGTGGCCAACATAGTTATACACGTACCACAACTTCAATGGGTTCTCAAGTATGATTGCATGAAAGAGGATTAGTACATGCTTGTATATGGTGAGATGTAGATATTGGGTATACGTATAATATATGGGTTTATGTAACGGCTGCCTACGATATGGCTATTTTATTAGTGTGTTATATGTTTTGGGTTATAGTTGTGTTGTGTGATTTTGGGGTCACACGATATGGTTTGGTTTTGGAGGTGGGTTTTATGCTTTGTTGTGGCACGGTGAGATGGTGATTACTCGTGTGAAAAAACGAGTGTATGACGTGATTGGTTGATCCGACATGTATGGTAATGAGTATGTTTTGGGTGATTTAATAGGTATATATATGCGGATGTATATATACTACCATGTGTTAAGTTATGGTATATGGTCGTTCACTAGTTATTATAACTTGAACGTACCTTGTGTTTGTTCGTGTTTTATGGTGCTGGAGTTGATGGAGTTTCAACAACGTTTCGAATTTTTTGAACTGTGTCTTGTAGAGTATTCTTTGAGTTCATATTTCATGTGTACGTTTTAAAATGTTGTTCTGGGTTTTAAGTCCGTTGAAATAAATGGAGATTTCTTTTGGGATAATGAAATCTTTTGGGTTGAGTCTTACATTTCTTTTGGTTGGTATATGGAAAAAGGGGGGGACTTGGAAATCTACTATAGAGTTAGATAGTTGGTTGTATTCGGTAAAATAAGGGTAAGGTGTTGGAGTCATGTTTGAAACAAGATGTAACATAAGTTTTTTTTTATCAACACTTATTTATTTCAAATTCTAAAAGACTTTCTTTAAAATAAAGCGAAGTAAAATTTCTTTCTACTTACATAGTTATAATTGGATTTAACCGATTCATGTCATTTATAGTTATTAATACAAGGTTAAAAGGAGTTTATGAATATTTCACATACAATTATATCTTTCATTGAAAAGGATTGCATTGATCACTAAGTCTATTCTTTAGTTTTTAAAACAACTAGCATAAAATTGTTTTGGTCATAACTTGTTCGTTTTTAAAGCTTTTTGGGTGATTCAAAAGCCTAAAATTATGTACTCGGAACGTACTTTTCAAATATTCAGAATGTATAGTCATGGGAGGTCAGTGGACTGGTCGGAATTGTTGTACAAGTGTCGGGTTCAAGGTTGAGTTTGAATAGTAGTTTTATTTTTATGATTTGGGATGCACGGGATACCTAGTCTTTGAGTTGAGTTTTCAGAACGTCTAGAAGGTTGTTTGTAGATGGTTTGAGTCACATAGATGTGGGGAGGTAAAAAAAAATATTAAAATATATATATATATATATATATATATATATATATATATATATATATATATATATATATATATATATATATATATATATATATATATATATATATATATATATATATATATATATATATATATATATATATATATATATATATATATATATATATATATATATATATTCTTTTGGAAAGTCGATCTTTTGCATGGTTTAAATAATATGTCGCGGGGCGTAATATGTTTTGGTTGCCATTGGGTGTTTCTTGGATTATTTTTCGTTGTCATGGGTCATTTGGAATTGATACATGTTTTGGGTTTGAGTTTTCTTTGGAGTCTCGTGGTTTTTGATTTATTTTAATTGGTGCACGTGAAATGTCGTTAGTTATCCGTGGGTTTAATTCGTCGATCGTATCTGGTGTATTCAGGATGTAGTTTTGGTTTTGTATGGTTTAGGAGCGTTGAGGTAGAACCATGAATAGAGCAAGTAGGAGAAGTGAGAAGAGTTGTAGTTAGTGTCTTCCAAGTCAAATCGTTGATGGAGTGAATTAAGAACAAGAGCTGTTAGAAATTGCAAGGAATTTATTTGTATTGCCGCTAAGTGAGGGTGTGAGGAGGACATAATTGAAATTGCTATGGATGTTGTATGAACGCTTTGGGTTTACGGTTATGTATTTGGCTTCGCCAAAGCACTAGCGGTTTCATGGAGTCAATGAACCGAGTGTGCATGAACGTATATAAACGAGTTGTCATCGAGAGCATCGACGACATCTTGATCTACTCAAATCATAGAAGGAGGATGAGGCGAATTATGTGTTGGTTTTGGTGTTGTTAGTAAAGGGAATGAAACGTGAGATTTTCAAGTGTGAGTTTTAGGATTTGGTTGGCCAGGACTAGTAGTCAGAGATGATGGCATATCGTGGAACCAGCAAGGGGCGAAGTGAAGAAGGACGAGGAAGCATTTTGGAGGCTGAAGAGGTGGATTGGATGATGAGCAGATCTTGGCATTATCAGAAGGACTGGATGAATTCGCGAAGCATGACGATACGTGGAGCAGGGATTTGGACGCGTACGAGGACGACAAAGAAAGGCGATCGCTTATACGTTGCAGGAACTGAAGATTTGGAAGAACTGGATAGACTTAGTTAGTGGAGCTAGACTGTTATATCTGCCTAGAATGCTAGAGGCATTTGGTGTACGAGATGTGGAGAATGATCTATACGGATCATGAACGTATCCCACACATATTCAATCATCTTGATTGAACATTTGGCAAAGGTGATTGGTGGAGTTAATTGATGAAAGAAAATTGCAAGGCCAAGTACCATCTGGGAAAGGCAACCATGGTCGATGAGACATGGAATAAAAAGGATGAGGTGAAGCTGAGACGAACTTGAACTAAAGGGATGATGTATTAGAGTGGTTTGGATGAAGGATGTGGGTTGCACGAGTTGAGTTGTCTAAAGCAGTGAACGCGTCAACATTTATGTTGCGTGGCTTGGACAATCGTAAGGAGGAAAGGGACGTAGACTATAATTCCTACATGGATAGGAGTAGTTTAGAAAGGGTGATGTAAGGACGAAGTTGGTGGAAGGGATACATAATGCGGTGGGGGATTAAGTACGATGCGAGTTGGGTGATAGTCGATAGACTGACTAATTCATCACCTATTTTAAGAGGAATGAGAAGTCACGTAGTTGGGAAGTTGGAAGAATTAATGGATATGTGAAAGACCGTCATAGGTCACTTTGTAAGGAAATTGGAATTTAAAGTAGTTTGGGATACGGACTGAAGGGAGTTGATGAACGTAATTGGACATGGGTGATTGATTTAGAGGTAGTTCGGAAACTCGTTAGCGATGGATGAGTTTTCATATAATGATAGTTATCGTACTAGAAGTCGATAAATGCCATTTGAGGCACGATATGAAAGGATAGGGTGAGTTGTCCTCATTGTGGACTAGAATTGGTAAAAGAGGCTACTAATGTGGTAATGGTGTTTGTGGACAGAATGAGAGCAACAAGGGATGCTATGTAGAAAAGGAGGAAACCACTAGATTTAGTGACAAAGTTATGTATGGAGTTTCACCCATAGTAACGGGTGGTATGCTTTGGTAAAATAGAAGAGTTGATGTAGAGTTTTGTAGGTCCATTTATGATCTTTGGGAAGATCAGACCATTAGCTTATGAGCATAGAATTACCTGGGGGAAATGAGTTGTATACATGATACATTTCATGTATTGGGATTGGTAAATGTTGTTTGAGGATGCATATTTGCATGTCCGGTTATTTGGGTTTTGTGCTAATAAGAGTCTTTGTTTTATCGAAGAGTCATTTGCGAGATTTATTGACTGTGAGGTCAAGAGTTTGGCAATGGGTTTAATTATTTTTGGTTTGTACATGTGGTATCTTGAAAATTGAACTGAAGTTCACGTGGAAATGAGAGGAGTTCATTTAGAACAAGTATCCTCGTGTGATTTGTTGTATGTGTGTTGATCCTAAGGAGTAAATCTCGGGACGAGATTTCTATTAGGAGGGAGTGATGTGACAACCGTGGTTTTGAGGTTCGTCACTTGGTCTTACTTTTAGGTTATTTTATGTGTGACTACTTGATTTTTGTGCTTACGTGTTTATTTTGTGTGAACGAGGTTGGTGTGATTATCGTTTATGAGTATAGAGTACTCATAAGTAAATCGAGGAACGGTTAATTCATGTTCATGAGATCACAATTAGTGACTATGAAATGAAATGGTGATATTTTGGTGGTTACGTATACGTATAAGTATTATAGTAATAGTGTATTTTTTTAGGATTTACGGTTTAGCATTTAGAGGTCTCGGATAAGGTAATTAGTCAAATGAATATTTTTCGGGATGGTTTTAGGTCATTTAGCACTTAATTATAAAGTTTATTTCAAAATTTGAGATTTTTTATAAAAGTGTATATTTTACGTCTTTTACGGTAAAACACGTAAATTTGACTAGTTTTACGGTTTTGAGGTTTTGGGAGTTTTAGGAGCTGAAATAAATTAAGGTAAATTAAGGTAATATTAATAAGATATTAATTAACAATAAAAAGAAAAAAAAATAAAGAAAAAAACGAAATTAGGGGTGTTTGGGTCGGTTTAGAAGAGAAAAAAAAGGAAAAAAAGGAAAAAAAAGGAAAGTGGGCTTTGGGTTGGACTAGGATTCACCCATACCCTATATAATGTATATACTAAACCAAATTCATTATTTTTCTCCTGGAGATGAAGGAAATTCGCGAGTCTTATAAAAAATTAGGGTTCTTCATAAAATTTGGGGGTTTTCATAAATCCAAGGTAAATCTTCAAATCCCTTTTTAATTAAATTGTTTTTATGTTTTCTTTAATAATCTTATGATGGATTTAGGTTAGGATTTAAGATAAAAACAGTAAATTAATTTTTTATTAATCATAATATGATGATTACATAAATTAGGGCTTGTAATTAGAGGGATTAAGGTTAGTTAATGAGGTTGATTTTGTTAAATCCGTTTTTAAAAACTGGACAAATTTTTGAGTCAATTGTTTTGATCATATCGGGAGTTATATAAACTCTTATTTTACGATCCAAGTACCCCTGGAAATATATTTGAAGTGGCTTTCCAATGCAAGATACGAGAACTAAATTGGAGGTCGGGAAGTGGGTCAAAAACAGGTTACAACAGTCGGAGCTCAAAACAGTTTTGAATTCAGCCTGTTTTCTTTTTAAGTTTTGGGTTGTTTGGGGCACTTAGGGTTGCATTGGGATCTTCTCACGAACGTGAGAGATGGTTTATATATTGTAGTTAATATCTGCACTTGGGCTAAGGTGGTGGTTTAGGGTAAGACCCCTTAATGGTAACAAACGTTTAGTACGTTTAAAATCAGGAAATCTGGAATGACGAAAGTAGATATATATATATATCGGGGCCTTAACAATAGCTTTAAGGTTAGGGCAAGTGGGAGGTGTTAGCCAACATATGTAAGGGTGTGAATATTCCTTTTACAGAAACCATAGATAGGTTTAAGTGGGCGTTTGACCTAAAGTTTTGAGACCTAAAAACTGGGACTGTTTTGGGTAAAATACGAACGGCTTAGTTGTTAAACTTAACCAAGTTAAGGACTTGTTAAGGAAGGGTGATGGGGTAATTAGAGCTTATTAATGAGGTAAATATGTGAGAATGGGTTAGATGTCCATCATAGGTTAATGAGCCATCTTAGTGATTGGTTCGTTTATTGATTTCGTGTTTTTGGTTTGTTAGCTTGTTGCTAGTGCAAGGACGTGTGAAGGAGCTATCAGGTGAGTGTTCATAGTCCCATATTTATTTTTGTTTTTGACTTCCAGATGGGATGGAAGAGACACTGTGCTGAGTTGTTTCTAAATTGTTGCTGTGAATGTTTTATGGTTGTGATGGACTTGTGTGTACACTTATGTGATTAACTGCTATGCGATTTTTGATATGTTATTGTGGTTTGACAAGGTAGTGGCCTTGTGGTTTGACAAGGTAGTGGCCTTGTGGTTTGCCAAGGTAGTGGCCTTGGGATAGGTACATAGGGTGATCATCTAAGGTACCATGATGTTGTTTGGCAAGGTAGGAGCCTTGAATTGGTTTGGTATGATTGGTCTTGATTGATAGTTGTTAATACATAATTGTAACACATTGTCCATATGTTCTTTTGTTGATGATTGTTATTCACAGCTTGTAACTGATTTAGCGTTGGAGTCTAAACCTATGACTCTCACCAACTTTATGTTGACGTGTTTTAGTGTCTCTTTCAGGTGAGAATGTGGTTAAGCTTGAGGATAAAAGTGGCTAGACTTGGATGCCTTAGGATTGCATATAGAAGGAGATCCCCGTTCCTTCTTAGTTTACCTATATGTTTGTTTGGTTTATGTTTATTGTTTGTCTTGGGTAAGTGGTAGGACTGTTACCTACTTACCTAGACTCCTGCATTGTTGAGATATTGTCATGACATTTGTGTCGCCATTTATGACATTATATTTGCATTTTAGTCTTCTCTATAGAGACACCCTTTGTTGTGATGATCGTCGCGCCCCATATTCCACCATTGGTGGGGTGTGACAATGATGCTCATGCATATGTAATACAAGAATTACGGTATCGAGTATTCCACGTACAATTTCAACGTTTACATATAGTAGTTCAATATCTACGTAATAAATACCCACATATATTACTTCAACTCAAAGTTATGCATCTATACCATCAATACAAAAATAAATCTTACCGGAGCCATGCAGGATAGTTGTGTGCTTGGACAATTTCTTACGACACCAAAAGCTATAGTTTAGGATTTTTCAAAACGACCTAGTTCTCTATAACTCATGGCTCTGATTACCAATCTCTAACACCCCCACAAATGCTATGCGCAGCGGAACTACAACATTTGGGTGCTAGGCAGTTATCATCGCACACAAGATATATCAAACGACTCAAAGAGACGTAAAAGTTTTAACATAATTTAAGCATTGTTAAAACATACATGTCTACGGTTTTCCAAACCCAAAATGATACAACACAGAGTTAGCGTTTCGGTCCCCACGAATCTCAACCCCAAAAGATACAATTTTGTTAACATGACAGAAAATTTAAAATGTTCAAGTTAAATATGGGTGGAAAAACAAGTAGACGCCAAGCCACACACAACTCCCATCCAATGCATGCTCCATGCTATACTTCATCGGTTACCTGAAACACATGCTAACTTGGGTCAACAAATAATGTTGAGTGGAATTCATAGGTTTTATAATCTCATTTTGAACATATGTGTTATAAAAATCATTCACGATCATTCATAGAATTGTCGATCAAACAATCTATTTTCAAGGTTATGACAATTGTGTTTAAGCTCATGACACTAATCCGTTAACTCAATCACCCGCGTAATAATTACCGGCGTGATTAAGATGAAACCATTGCCCCTTCTAAAGGCATCAGTTGCAATTATACATTATCTCTTATCACAAGTTATCCGTCCGCAGGGGGTACTCAACGTACTAGCCCTCGTCTCGGATAGGGTCGTCAACCCCATAGTACTATCAATTGTATAAGCGGCTATTTTCAATCCACACTAGGATTAAACAATAGTTAATAGTTCATGAATATAGGGTCTTTTGCAACTAGGTACTCAACACAATTTAAGGCAACATTCGAGTCCAACAATCATTCATGACATATGTTCATTTTAGAAAACTAGCATGCATTTCCCTCGCGGATAAAACAATTTAAAACAATAGTAAGCGAGGATACAAATTCACACCTTATGTATATAGAGTAGTCGACGATTTCGAGTGACAATCACTGACGATGATGAGGATGCCCAAGGATTTCAACACCTAATAAACAATAACGCGAAATGAGTAAATCTCATTTATAAACTTTAAGTACTGTATAATATATACATATTAGTCAATTGTGATAATTATAAACTCACGCCAAAACCAAACGAATAATTGTTACTAGTTTTATACTATTCATCTACGTTATTAACGTTATTACCCTTTTTCACGTTTTTCGCCGATACTTACCAAAAGTATGGGCTGTTTTCCTAGACTTAAACCCTTTTATAAAATTTAAGAAAATTATCAAAAATACTTTAAGACCTGTAGAAAACCCATTTTTAATCTCATTAAAAGTTCTCACTTTTACGACCCGTTACTCAACACATTACTAAACCTACGTTTTTCGGACTGATTTTGCACATTGACCATGTTGGACTTATTTGACCCATTTAAAATATATCATTGACCCATTTAACACCTAAGTCTAATAATAGACTCACAAATGCAGGTTTGAGACCAAAAATCAACCTTTAATCAATTACCAAACTATATCTATGGTCCCCGGGATTTGACCCAAAACCAAACATAATTTCGGATTATGTAGGTTCTCATCTCCCGGTACACGTAATTTCAAAACATCATAACTTTTGACTCGTTAGGAGTCGTAAGCTCTTTCTTATACCAAATCGAAGCTAAGACGACGCTCTACAACTATATCCTAGTCCCATGACCTGTTTACAAAATCATATTTATGAAAACAAGCCTAAACAATCTGCCTAAATTTACCCATCTCAAAATCAACCCAACACTCGTTTCCAAACCATTTTATCGACACCTAACCTCAACTTAATCACTCCTAACCATGACTAACCATTCTAATCAGTCCTTAACCCCTAAAATACCAAATCTATCCTAAAACCCATTCACCAAATCAAACATGCAATGAGGTTTACCCATTCTAAAACATCTAAAAACATGAATTAAACACAAAACCCATAAGTAAAACATCAAACACCATGATCCACCAAACACCCCCATTTGGCCGTGGGGTGTGGGTGATCAAAACACCCCAACCAAATTGATTTTGGTTGGTTTGTTGGGTGATTATCCATCTACTATACCCCAATTAAACATGCATGAACTCAATTAACATCAAAATAAATTTTTGAAAAACCCATTTGATTCTTGAAAATTTTTATGAATGCATGTTGGATTAAAGCATATCAAAACACTTGGAATGATTAAACTAGATGTGGTCTAACCTTGGTTTTAATTAAAATAAGCTAGAAAAAAAATGTGGTGGTGGTATGATGGTGTTTGGTTGTCGGCCTAAAGAGAGAAAAGAGAGAGAGTGAAGAAAATTTTTAGTGTGTTTTGTGTTGTGTGTGTGTGTTGTTTCCCTTTTGTAAATTTTGGAGGGCCTTAGGTACAATAATGGCATTCTTTTGGCCTTGAATGAAAACGACCTCAAATGTTTGCGGGAATGACTCACTAGTCGACTTGAAAAATTTTGCGGGAGTCGGGGGTCATCCCGAACACTCCAAAATACTTTTTGGACAATTTAAATGCACCCGGAAAGCAATAAAACGCACCTGACTCGACTTAACACGAACCGAAAGTAAAATCCTCGAAAAATTATAATATCGATAAAACGAAAATAAACGTATAAATTTGGGCATCCATCGGGATCGTAGTCGTCATCGTTCTTCTTAAATCGTCAATCGTCAAGATTACGACCTCAAATATTAGTTTCAACCAAAACGATAGAATATATAGTAAATAAAATTTCTTAAAAATTTCAAAAATAAGCGTAATTTAGGGTAAGGTAAGTGACCTCGATTTCTGGGTATCACAATAAATACACTTATTGTAGCATTTTTTCTAATTGTCACGATTCGTTGTCATTCTTTTTTTGCATATTGATGTTCAAATCATAATAAAATTGAAAAGAAAATGCATGGTGAGTATAATACAAATGAGCTCATACCTTCCCTTTGGATTGGATCCTTTATGGAACAAGTAAAGTATAGTGTCATCAAGAGACAACTTCATTAGATTGATTTCATACACTGAACATGGACTTTGTAAAGAAGTTCTAGCTCAAGCTTTTCATTGGTGCATAATGTGTTCGGTATCTCAGCCCATGTTATTACCTGCACAAAGGTAATCAGTTTACTAGTTGGTCAAAGTGCTACCTCTACTTTTTTTATATAGGTTTTATTAATTACTAGTTATAGCTCTATGAAGACAACTTAACTCTTTACGATCTGTAAATGTTGTTTCTTAATGAAGTAGCCACACATTTTTAAGATATATCCAGTACGACACACATAGAGGTTCAAATTTTACCAAAAGCCTCAAACAACGAATACGAGAACAATCATTATTGATAACATGTTTTGGAAGTTCAACAAACTGAGCAACTTGGACACTTTTGTATTTGCTTTTCGATATATTTCTATGGGCATCGGTTTATTAAAAAAAAGTGTTACTCGGAGATATAGGTTTTCTGAGTTTACTAATGATATCTAGTTTTTATTTTAGTTATTCTTGGAACACATACTAATCATCAAACCTTAACATTTGATTCAGAAAAATGATAATGATCATGGTTTTTCGGGTATCAATAATTCTAGAATGACGGCTATTGGATCTGATCTTTATTTCCTATAGGCATTTTACATAATGTTGGAAACTAACTGATAAGCGATTGTCAACTGTTGCACTAGGTTGTCATGGCCTAAAGAGCTTGCATCTTGTAGGTTGTCACTTTATTACCGGCAAACTACTAGAACCTCTTTCTAGAAATTGTCACAGTTTGCAAGAATCGGTTTTGTAAGGATGCACCAACATCACAGACGCACAACTAATTGCAAGGCTGCACCAACATCAATAAAATATCAACCACCACAAAATTTTTGAAACTTTAGTCATTAAAGGCTGTCGAGACTTATAAAGTGAATCGATTAAATCACTAGCTTCTTTTACTCTTACTATAAGATCTTAAGGACGCCCTTTCTTCTATACAGACATTTTACATATAGCTTATGACCACCAATGCACTTAGTGTATCAACATACATATAGTAAGTTTATATACTCTATAAAAACAGATATTCATCAAGAATGCACTAACATAAAAACTACGTTAGATTAATAATTGATTCAATATGTTAAATTAAGATTTAAATTCAAAATAAGTGATCCAACTTACATATTTTTTACGACCACCGTAACCATCATTCTCCTCATCATCATCACGCCTTACATAACTTGGCTTCTTATATTCCTCCACCTCCATTCTTCCACCATACTTTTCTTCACTCGTTTGCCTCCTCCCATATACAGATATATACCTTTGCTACTCCTCATGCGTCCTTCTATAACCTAATCCATACTTCGGTTTTTGCTATTCCTCCTCCTAATGCGCCTTATCCATGTCTCGATCCACACCCTAAACATCTACATTCAGTACCTTATCCTACATTAGCCTGATAACACTTGTAATACTTTTTCAAATGCATCAACATCCAACAATTAACCTTTTACATGTTTTCCAACAATCATTAAAAGTTGATTTTCATCCTCTTGATAGCACAACCATTTAGTTAACACATTGATCAAACACCTTGTGTGCTACCCTATTAAAACATGATTTTATCATATATTGATGAACAAAAAAGCAAAAGACTAAAAAAAGTATTCTTAATACAATCAATGTTAACTAATGATAAAACACATATATTTTTTTTAAAAAACTTTTAACTTAAATGACGAATCTAATTAGTTACAAGAGTCAAAATGACGATTAACCGTAGGAATGGTCCTACAAACTCAATGTTAACTGCCGGAGATGATCTCCATCACCGTTCCGTTACTGAAGATGATATCGTTGATGGTTGTGGTGGATATGGTTGTGGTGGGAGAAGAAACACGGTAATAAAGAAAGAAGAAAAAGAGAAAATGGAAAAAGAAATGTGCATTAAGTATCTGATGTGTGGGTGAAAGTTTTAAAAGTGTAAGATTTACCCATAAAGATTGATAAATTACATTTCGACC
This sequence comes from Glebionis coronaria, assembly GCA_025667525.1. Taxonomy (NCBI): domain Eukaryota; kingdom Viridiplantae; phylum Streptophyta; class Magnoliopsida; order Asterales; family Asteraceae; genus Glebionis; species Glebionis coronaria. The sequence goes on along the minus strand of JANFOE010000609.1, from coordinate 824,582 downwards.
CCTGTAGTTTTAGTGCGAAAAAAAGAAGGAAGATTTGTATTGTTTTCTAGGTTTTCTACTAAGAAAAGGTTTTCTATTGATCCTATCTCTCTCTCTCTCTCTCTCTCTCTATATATATATATATATATATATATATATATATATATATATATATATATATATATATATATATATATATATATATATATATATATATATATATATATATATATATATATATATATATATATATATATATATATATATATATATATATATATATATATATATATATATATATATATATATATATATATATATATATATATATATATATATATATATATATATATATATATATATATATATACTAGTTGCAAAACCCGTCCGATGGACGGGTAAGATTTTTTATTTTCGTTTTACTTCCTTTTGTTTGTTAAATATTTATTTGTAATGTCTGATTGACGGGTATGACTTCTGATTATTTTTTATTTTATAATTATTTTTTTAGTTTAGCTATCTTTTATTGCAATATTGACCGTTATGACTTGTGTTTGTTGTCTAAGTTTTTTTTATGAAATTAATTATTTCTAATTTTTTTGTTTGTGCAAATGTTTGTTTGTATTTTTTTATAAATATTTCAAAAAATAACTTAATTTTATAACCATTTTCAAATGCTAAGTCAACTTATCAAACATTTTGTATTAGGATTGATGGGTCATTTCCTTATTCCAAACACCTCTTACACCATTTTGGTGTTTTGGTTGGAGATGACCGAATACTATTTTTGTATTCTGGTGTAAAATACCATGGCACAAATATAATTTTTGAGCATGCAAATATTAGTTTACAGATAAGAATGTGCCCATATCTGCCAAATAACTAATTAATGAAGCCATCTTGCATGTGTTTGAATGCGAAAATTTCCAAAGTCCACATGTAACCTTTGGCAAAATTAAAACGCATGGTCACATTAGGTCTCTGAATTTTAGAGTAAGCCCAAAAGAGACATGAAATGCTAAAAATAATCTAATAAAACCACATGACATGTAGCTTAACCTTTGTTAAAAACTTATGACTTAATATGGAAGAAAGATCAGCCAAAACCACAAGCCAATAGACCATGATATTTGACCAGGTAGGTTGCTTTGATAATCACAAACATAAACTACAATACCCTCTAAACAATGGAAACGTAAGGTAAGTCTTGTGATTCAAAATCATAGGTACAAATAGTCTGTAATAATTATTAAGAGGCAAAAAGATACTTTCAACTTAGGAATCCTTAGACATTAGATAGCACAGTCCGGAGAAAAAAGTTGTTGTATTTCGTATGGGGGTATCAGAAAGAGTGAAGATGATAACATAAAACGTAATAAATACATATGATTATGAAGAAGAAATAATGGTACATGTAGGAGTTCTATGTGCAGTAATCAAACTGAAAATGCAGAACCTTATTTGTCTAAGCAATGATCCGGAACTATAGGTGCCAAGCTAGCGAATTTCAAAACCTAGCAGTTGAAACAAAACTTTATCATATTAATAAAAACTTTAGAATTATATCTTGAAGTTACCCGATATAAAAATTATCAAAATGTGAATGCTTGTATAATAGTGGGGCCCATTGTGGGGGCAAATGCATAGTACATCTAGCAAGATATATACTGATGATGTTAAATGATAGGAGGTAAAGAATTTATATTCGGCCAAGTACAACTCAATCATGAAGAAAGCTAGCCTTTCAAACTGGAAAACAATGATATAAGAGATGTTAGTCTTCGGTTCTTGATTGAGATAGAGTATATCCATTTTATAAGGTTTGCCAACAGAACTTAAATATACCTATTTCTAGCCTACCTTTTCATATCATTGGTTTTCTTTGTAGTAGTACTTGTGATCGAGGTGCCTTACCAAGAGTCGTACTAAACCTGAACTACAACAGGTTTAAACTAAGCATGTCAGTGTCAATTGGCCTCATTAACACAGACTCAAGAGCTGAAAACATTGTAAACAAATTCTTAGGCAGCAATCACAAAAAGTTTGTAGTTATTTGTATTGAATAATATTTCACATAGTACATATGTATAGTTCAAAAATATGTAACGCTTGGATCAATTGTAACTGGTTCACCTGCTCGAGAAATAGTTATCACTTTTACAATTCTAAAATATTTATAATATAATATAAATATATAAATTTTCATATTTTGTGGCGTTTTAATTTACGTTTTAAAAACGCCATGACACGAAGCTTGACCATGCCGCCACACCATGCCACGCGCTTTACCTAAGACATTAGACCTATCCTAATTCTTAAAAGTCAAATACATATATAGTTGTCCAAGTTAACCAAACAGTATAGTAACTGAATGTAATAAATACTTCAACTACTTTCTACGTAATAATCAAAACCACAACATTTTAGGTATACCTTATGTACTATTCATGCGTTCAAATTTTGCATGTGTGAACAATGACTGTAATGTGAAATAAATTAGAGACGCGTAAAGGTAGAACTATAAAGAGAAATAACAACTTCCTGTTTTATGTAGTACAATTAAGTAGAGATAAATTGAAAGTTATTCAAGATTGACTCGAAGAGAAATTCAACTCAGTAATTCTGTAAGTTGAATATCACACTTGAATGAGATTTAAGTCTAGCTCTAGTGCCAAAATATCCGTCTTATAAAGCATGTGAGCGGACCAAAAAAACGTCCAAAATCTCCTAAATGTTTGATTATAACCTTTTAAAACGTTATTAAAAAATGTAATGTTTCTGTTTCTGAAAGTTAACTATGGAAATTCCCTAGCTTCTCTATAATTGATAGTCACTATGATATTTGGACGCATTTATAAGCAAGTAAGAAACTACACACTTATGGAATCATGCGTACAAGTAGTTGCAACTTATTAATATTGAAAATTACACACTATAAACATAAAAAATCCAGAGAAAAAAACCCAAAATCAACCATTCGTAACTGTTAGTAGTAGATATCGTACTGACATAAATAAATACATGCAGGCTCATTTATTAATACTCTTATTTAATTTGAACATCTAAGTAGTTAATAAGGTCCTAGCCTGATTGCTTTAGTGTTGTGCTCTTATGGCTTCGCCTTCTGGTGCTTCAGTGTATAACTCTGGGATTTTTACTATGATGAAATGGCATGGTGTATGATGTATCACCCACTTTCGTTAGAAGGGAAACGTGAAATTTAATTTACCACTCGTACGTTTGAAGAAACAAAACGTAACTAATCGTTCAAAACGGGTACCTAAACATCCTAACAACATAAATTTTTAGTAGAATAGAATGCATACTTAGGAAAATTAATGTAGAAACATACACACAGGTCTCCATGGTTCACAAAAAACCTTTTCTCGGCAAGCTTGTCATATTAACATACAAATTAGGTATATACGTGCAGATGTGTGTCTTAATGTATTAAGAGGAAGATGTGTCTATCAAAATGAAATTTAATAAGAAAAGAATATGTGTACCTTTTCATCTTAGTCTTGCAAGATATTAGGCCTTTTTAAAATCGCTGGTAGATGCATCAGTCGTGACTCCAAAAATGTCGTAATATTCTGTCTCCTTCACCAGAGTTTAACAATCATAGGATCATATCGTCCAATGTTACTGGCCGGTAATTCTGACCCTATTTGAATTGATTCACATAGCAAGGTATCTTTTATAAGATTTTGGACATGCTGTTTAAACATTAGTGAATAGGCTGTAGGCCAGCAAGCTGCAGGCGAGTCAAAAGCACCCTTACAACAATATTCTGGAGTCCCAAACATTTCATATGCGCTCTTACACTAAGCTCCACCATCCGGAACCTTCAACACATTCGGACAATGCTTGTTCAAGCCATCAACACGCCATGTGGTTGCACGATCACCTGACCCACCCACTCACCTCCACAATCATCTAGGTGTTGCCACCATAAAAACCGACCTCATAAAAGTCTTGTGTACTTGAGCCGGAACCAAGCGTAGACTCTGCAAGGGTAGCATTGCATTCAACTTGGCCCGACCTACAATCTCTTGTGAGGCATAGCCCCTGACCCAACTCATCAAAGAAGATTCCTAATTCTTATTAGTTTAAGAAAATGACTCAAAATAAGAGAAAAGAAAAAACATAATAACAACAAGATCCAAGACTCAAAGAAAAATCATGTTGAAAAACATGAAAGGAAATACAAGAGAATAAAGATCATACAAAGATGTATAAAAAAAAGCCTAAAACTTAAGCATAATTTTAATCTTAGTTACACTAGAATCCTAAGATTTGCTTAAATTAGATGTCTTAGCAATAAGCAATCCACATGCTTAAATGAAAGACAAGGGTGGTGGCGGAATTTGGTGGGGTGAAAGGTGAAGTCACCAAGGGTTTAACAAAGTCATTCACAATGGGAATGCTTTGGATGGGTTGAGGATGGGTAGTCACATCCAAGAGAGTACTTGGAGTGAAGGGTGAGGTTAGCTCATTCATTCTAGATTGGAATGAAGAGGAGGTAGAACCATGAGAATGGTTGGTACCATGGGTTGAGGTAGTCTTGCATGGAGCAAGAGGTGGGGAGGGTGATGAAGAGATGAAAATTGTAACAATCTCATTCTTGGGTGTGTGAAAGGGTGAAGAGTTAAGTTTGGGTAACTTAATCTTAATTTTGAGGTGCCTCTTTGAAGAGGAGGTTTTGGATGAATTGGAGGTTCTTGTAGAAACCATGGTAGTAATGGGTGGTTTAAGGGGTAAGGATGAATGGTTTGAGGTGTGAAGAACAAGGCTAACAAGGAGGGTTTAAAAGGGTGAGAGGATGATCCAAACTAGTAAAGGGTTAAAAAAGGGAAAGCCCAAGATATTTTGGGAGTGATCAAAGGTTTGAAACAAAGATTCCAAAGGGTGTTGGAAGAATTGGGAAGTTTCAGAAAACCCGAATTTGAGAGCTTCTGCCCGCGGTTCTTTATCTCCACCGGCGGTTCCATATGGATATGGAGCCGCGGTCTATTTAAAGAACCGCCTATAGAGGATAGGTTTAGGTGGTGAAGGAGGATTATCCAACTAAGAAAATCCTAATGTTCTAGTCTAACTTATCATAAAGTCATGCTTAAGAGCAATAAAAACTAGAACACACACAAAGGAAAGACACATAGGTTCAATTAGCACGTAAGAAGAAAGCTAAGAGAAAAAAAAAACTTAATGGCTACAAAAGAAAAAGACTCCTAATGACATACAAAGTTCATCAAAGTAAACTATCATTAGTCATATATAGGAAGAGCCATTTAGCCAATTTAGAGAATGAGGATGAGACTATCACTAGAGGTGCTCAATTACGGCTAAACACGACCATTTTTACGAGTTATACACCAACTCAACTTCCCACATGGAAGTAATTCAACCGTTAGGTCAAATTAAGATCCTAGTGCATAAATTCTCTAGTAGTCATTCTCAAGTTAGACAAAATGTAATTCCAACATTTGCCTAATAAAGTTTAGCAAGGATGAAACTTGCATGGCGACACAATGCATGACCTAATGAGGGTTAAGAATGCACCATTGCATATCTTGTCAAACAAGCCTAGTTAAGGTTATTTACCTTAATAGAACTTGAGGCCAATAACTTTGAAGTGTATCAACAAAGTTTACACAAAACAAAGGAACACTCTTGATTGGTCTTTCAGAAATGATACATTTATAAATTGCATAGCAATGTAAATTACTTGAGTATTTCGGATGAAACATCCAAGTTATTAAACCGACTCTATTGTGCATTATAAGTAATTATTAAACAAAATATGTCTAACAATTTGAACAAGTAGATTCAATATAACACCATCAACACAAGTGTGAGTTATGATCTGATGTATATTATTAATAAAACCACATTCATGTCTACACTAAAAAACATGTCAATTAGATTCAATAATGATACCAATCATAGTTCGAATAATGCATTGATATTTAATCGAAATCTTTCTTGATTCCCACAAACACTCTTTTAAGAGAAAATAGCTAAGATTTTCAAAGGGTGTTTCATGTTTTATAGTGAGACATTTATCTACCTGAACTAATAACACAATGATCGAGTAAGACGACCCAAATCAATAGATTTGACAAGCTCCCAAAGCTTTCAAACCTAAAAGTGTTAAAGAACATGCCGAGGTGTACAAGATGTTTATGTAACATTTGTAAACCAAGAGATGTTAAACCTATATGCAATGCACACATAATGTTGCAACTAAAATGCAAGAAATCTAGCATTACATCCTAATTAGAAAAAGAAACTAGATACTAACAAATACCAAGCAGGGCACAAGAGAATAGACAAATAAGCAATACTACTACAAATAGCAAGGAACACTTAATAATGTCTACATATAATAATAACACACAAGAAACACACACAAACAATTAGCTTAACACATAAAAGCATTCGTCCATGTTTTGAGTGTTAGATACAACAAAGTATTCATAACTTGATTTTATTTGAAAATAGTCTTTGACCCATTTAAGATTTAACTAAGTTTAACACTTTGTAAATATATCAATTTTTAAAGATATATCACCAAGAGATTTCCAACTTAATAAAAAAGAGTAAAACACAAGTTTTACGACAAATCGACGCTCAATACTTTGGACAAAGTATGGAACTTAGAAACCATCCAAATTTTAAAGTTTGAATAAAGGTTTGGAAGCATTTTTAATTGAAAGAAAATTCAATTACGTTCGAAATGACGGGTGGCACGACTTCTACGGACTTACGGTTGATTTTATATGATTTTTCAAAGTTTTCAAAAATCTGAGTCAGACTGACTACAGTTCCTTATTGATAAGGATCCGCGGGGAACAATAAAGAACCGCGGTCAGAGGACAAAAAATGAGTTTTTGGCCAAAATCATTTGATAACTTTTTGGAAGGACTTAGGACTCTAAAAAATCATTTTAGACACATAGAACTCGTATTTTAGAGTTAATTATGACACAAAAGATTTTTATACTTCCAAACATGAAAAGATTTAATTCAAGCTATTATACAAAGTTTATTTAATCACCAAAACTTGTACGAATGAAACAACGAAACACATTGCATAAGTAATCACTCTTCATGAACAATTTGATACAAAGATCCTCTCTATTTTTAAAAACCGTTTTCATTTTTAAAAACCATTTGTTTTGAAAAACTAGAGCAAGGATCGATCCAAGCTTTAAAGTACAATATACTTCAAAGATCTTGTGTGACCATCGCTCTGATACCAATTGTAGAAACTAGAAGGGAGGTTGAATAGTTTCTAGTTAGTTTTCAAAACATTTCGGCTTAATCCACTGTTTTATCTTCTAAGATGACAAATTGTTCATAATGTTGAACAAGAAGATCGATTTACTTTCTTTGACTTGGCTATTACCTTGGTGGTTTATTAAAGAGTATTCCAAATATCTTTAGGTAAAGCATTATAAATCGCCATTTTAGCCTCATTATTTTTAGCAAGTTACTTCTTAGTGTCATCGTTAGAATTTTCAAAAGTTACTAACTCTTTATTTATAGAAATTTCATTATATTGATAAGGCAAAAAGTCACCAATGGTAATAACATGCCAAAGATCTAAATCTTTTGATTTTACATAAGTCTCAAATCTATTATTCTAAAAAATAAAAATATCAGTTTCAAAAAGAGATGGTCTTTGCATAGATTGCCCTTCTAGGCACTTGTTGGAATCCATAGATCGATTCAAATTTTAAAATACAATATATTTTAAAAACTCTTGAGCAACTACGCTCTGATACCAATTGTAGAAACTAGAAGGGGGGGGGGGGTTGAATAGTTTCTAGTTAGTTTTTAAAACATTTCGGCTTAATCCACTGTGTGCGGTTCCTTATGTGTACCCGCGATTCTTTATCAATAAAGAACCGCCGGTCCATTTAGGGAACCGCCGACAGTGAACTTAACCTTTTGTTGCATGTTAAACTTTGACAATCCTTTGTATCAAATTCTTAATCAAGCTTGACTAGATATGAGATGTGTTTGATTGAAATATAAATACTACAAGTAAGTAAACACACAAACACATCAAATCAAGAGTACATCAAGCAATAGTCTAAACACTAAGCACACACGTACTAAGCATAAGCTTTTCCGCAACTAGGATGTTTAGACTAAGTGATGTACACTTGACATAATCTAAACACGAAGCACACACGTACTAAGCCTTAGCTTTTCCGCAACTTAGATGTTTAGATTATGAGATGCACACAAAACACAACATATAAATACATCTATAATAGTAAAGACATAAATGTAAAGGAAAGTACCGACACGATGATTTATAGTGGTTCGGTCACGAAGCTCCTCTTCGCCCTACTCCACTCCTCGAGTACACCTTATTCGAGAGTTACTTCACTAGTCAACAAACTCCTTAAGGTGGAGAAACCATACACAACGTCGCTTATCCAATTTCCGACTCTAAGCTAAAAGTCGAGTCCTAATCTTAGGTAGGACCAATCTACACAACGTCGCCCACTTCACCATTTAACGACACAAGGCTAGATGTCGAGTTCTAATCGAAAGTTAGAACCAATCTTCACGACTCTTCACTTTGAAGCTAAGTGAGAACTTCACACAACACAACTACTAATCACTTTAAAGCTAAGTGAGAACTCACAAGACACAACCACATCACTTTAGAGTTTAGTGAGAACTACCTAGACACAACCACATCACTTTAGAGTTTAGTGAGAACTACCAAGACACAACCTAATCTACCCACTAGTTATGTTTTATGGCCCAACATAACAAACCTTGTGTTTTATGGCCTAAACACATAAACCATATAGATCTAAGCACACATCACTTAGATCTATAACTCTAACACTATATCCAAGTACTAACAAGACTTGGATCTACACAACTAACACCTAATCCAAGGATACCAATCACTTGGATATTCTACCCTTACAAACACATCCAAGTGTACCCAACACTTGGATCTTCTACATATACATAGTAGGAAGACTAAAAACATAACTTAGATCTATAGAAGGAAAGATCTTCATCATGTAGTGAACCTAACACATCATGGTAATGATAGTGTTCTTCTCTTTGCACTTGAGAGGATGAGGAGATTGAAGATTGAATCACATCTTAAACAAGATTAATCAAAACTAACTAATCAAGGATCTAAGATGGTTTTTGAAAGAAACTGTGCAAAAAGGGTTGAAAGAAAACCTGGAAATGATCCACTATTTATAGGACAACATTGCAACGGTAAAAAACACCCGCGGTTCCTTATCTCTACCCGCGGTACCTTATCAATAAGGAACCGCGGGTTCCTTTAAGGAACCTCCGCGTCGGAGTCTGTGCAAATTTGTCCTTTAGTGGGGATATGCCATCTGGGGTAGTTTATACCCTAAAAGGATATTCCTTTGGCATATAGAATATGCCAAATTCAAATTTCCATTTTCTTTTTAATAAAACATTTTCTTAAAAATAAAGTTAATTAAAATCTTTTGTCACATTTGATTAAAATGTGAGTTTTAAGAAAATATTAATCCTTGATCACTTAGTTAGGTTAATGACATGTTTGTACATACCTTGAGTGATTCATGCCGAATGCGGTCTTGGAGGTGTCGAGAGAAGTATACAAATGTATTCTTGAGTGATTACGAGTACCTTAACATTTTACATAATGTATTGCGGATTATACGTTTGTCATCAACAAAACACAAAGAGATTATATCGACAAAGCATCGCAATGTTTGCACTAACAAAGGGTTTTCAAAAACTTAGGCTTGAAAAAATATGTGAAATCTTCTTATACACAATATGGACAAGGGATAGTGCAACTAAGCTAATAATCACAAGTATGTGCAAGTAAAGAATAATGAATGTAAAGAGATAAGGAAAAGAAATATCAAACCAAACACCAAGGATTTATAATGGTTCGGCAACAAAGCTCACTCCTCGTTCCTACTCCACTCCTCGAGTACTCCTTACTCGAGAGTTCACTAATCAACAAACTCCTTAAGGTGGAGAAACCGTACACGACGTCGCTTAACCAATTTCTGACAAGCTAAAAGTTGAGTCCTAATCTTAGCTAGGACCAATATACACCAATATACTTAAAGGACTAAGTATTAACCTTACTACATACACAACTTCCAAATAGACACAACTATTTGGATCTTCACAATAAAACTTCCAAATAACACAACTACTTCGATCTTCACAACACAACTACTTCGATCTTCACAACACAACTACAATGAATAAATAAAACTTGATCTTCAATAGATCTTGAGGTAGACTCAACACTTCAAGGATGAGAGTGTTCTTCTCTTTGCACTTGGAGAGGAAGAGATTGTAAAACCCACATCTAAATGCCATGAACAGTACACTACGTAAACATACGAACCAACTAAAACTTTCCTTTTATGTCATGAAACGTGTCACAAATATTAGATTCAGAAATTACGTACGTGTTAGTGCACGATAATTATTAAGTACGTGGTAATACACGATAATTATTAATTATAATAATTATAATCACAAGCATACGATCACGAACATTAAAACATGAACATGTGAACTACGTATTATATATTATTACACGATAAACAAGTATTACGTATAATAAATATATCATGAATATTAAAACACTAACCAATACGAACATTTTTAGTTTAGCTATCTTTTATTGCAATATTGACCGTTATGACTTGTGTTTGTTGTCTAAGTTTTTTTTATGAAATAATTATTTCTAAGTTTTTTGTTTGTGCAAATGTTTGTTTGTATTTTTATATAAATATTTCAAAAAATAACTTAATTTTATACCCATTTTCAAATGCTAATTCAACTAATCAAACATTTTGTATTAGGATTGATGGGTCATTTCCTTATTCCAAACACCTCTTACACCATTTTGGTGTTTTGGTTGGAGATGACCGAATACTATTTTTGTATTCTGGTGTAAAATACCATGGCACAAATATAATTTTTGAGCATGCAAATATTAGTTTATAGATAAGAATGTGCCCCTATCTGCCAAATAACTAATTAATGAAGCCATCTTGCATGTGTTTGAATGCGAAAATTTCCAAAGTCCACATGTAACATTTGGCAAAATTAAAACGCATGGTCACATTAGGTCTCTGAATTTTAGAGTAAGCCCAAAAGAGACATGAAATGCTAAAAATAATCTAATAAAACCACATGACATGTAGCTTAACCTTTGTTAAAAATTTATGACTTAATATGGAAGAAACATCAGCCAAAACCACAAGCCAATAGACCATGATATTTGACCAGGTAGGTTGCTTTGATAATCACAAACATAAACTACAATACCCTCTAAACAATGGAAACGTAAGGTAAGTCTTGTGATTCAAAATCATAGGTACAAATAGTCTGTAATAATTATTAAGAGGCAAAAAGATACTTTCAACTTAGGAATCCTTAGACATTAGATAGCACAGTCCGGAGAAAAAAGTTGTTGTATTTCGTATGGGGGTATCAGAAAGAGTGAATGATAACATAAAACGTAATAAATACATATGATTATGAAGAAGAAATAATGGTACATGTAGGAGTTCTATGTGCAGTAATGAAACTGAAAATGCAGAACCTTATTTGTCTAAGCAATGATCCGGAACTATAGGTGCCAAGCTAGCGAATTTCAAAACCTAGCAGTTGAAACAAAACTTTATCATATTAATAAAAACTTTAGAATTATATCTTGAAGTTACCCGATATAAAAATTATCAAAATGTGAATGCTTGTATAATAGTGGGGCCCATTATGGGGGCAAATGCATAGTACATCTAGCAAGATATATACTGATGATGTTAAATGATAGGAGGTAAAGAATTTATATTCGGCCAAGTACAACTCAATCATGAAGAAAGCTAGCCTTTCAAACTGGAAAACAATGATATAAGAGATGTTAGTCTTCGGTTCTTGATTGAGATAGAGTATATCCATTTTATAAGGTTTGCCAACAGAACTTAAATATACCTATTTCTAGCCTACCTTTTCATATCATTGGTTTTCTTTGTAGTAGTACTTGTGATCGAGGTGCCTTACCAAGAGTCGTACTAAACCTGAACTACAACAGGTTTAAACTAAGCATGTCAGTGTCAATTGGCCTCATTAACACAGACTCAAGAGCTGAAAACATTGTAAACAAATTCTTAGGCAGCAATCACAAAAAGTTTGTAGTTATTTGTATTGAATAATATTTCACATAGTACTTATGTATAGTTCAAAAATATGTAACGCTTGGATCAATTATAACTGGTTCACCTGCTCGAGAAATAGTTATCACTTTTACAATTCTAAAATATTTATAATATAATATAAATATATAAATTTTCATATTTTGTGGCGTTTTAATTTACGTTTTAAAAACGCCATGACACGAAGCTTGACCATGCCGCCACACCATGCCACGCGCTTTACCTAAGACATTAGACCTATCCTAATTCTTAAAAGTCAAATACATATATAGTTGTCCAAGTTAACCAAACAGTATAGTAACTGAATGTAATAAATACTTCAACTACTTTCTACGTAATAATCAAAACCACAACATTTTAGGTATACACTATTCATGCGTTCAAATTTTGCATGTGTGAACAATGACTGTAATGTGAAATAAATTAGAGACGCGTAAAGGTACAACTATAAAGAGAAATAACAACTTCCTGTTTTATGTAGTACAATTAAGTAGAGATAAATTGAAAGTTATTCAAGATTGACTCGAAGAGAAATTCAACTCAGTAATTCTGTAAGTTGAATATCACACTTGAATGAGATTTAAGTCTAGCTCTAGTGCCAAAATATCCGGCTTATAAAGCATGTGAGCGGACCAAAAAAACGTCCAAAATCTCCTAAATGTTTGATTATAACCTTTTAAAACGTTATTAAAAAAATGTAATGTTTCTATTTCTGAAGGTTAACTATGGAAATTCCCTAGCTTCTCTATAATTGATAGTCACTATGATATTTGGACGCATTTATAAGCAAGTAAGAAACTACACACTTATGGAATAATGCGTACAAGTAGTTGCAACTTATTAATATTGAAAATTACACACTATAAACATAAAAAATCCAGAGAAAAAAACCCAAAATCAACCATTCGTAACTGATAGTAGTAGATATCGTACTGACATAAATAAATACATGCAGGCTCATTTATTAATACTCTTATTTAATTTGAACATCTAAGTAGTTAATAAGGTCCTAGCCTGATTGCTTTAGTGTTGTGCTCTTATGGCTTGGCCTTCTGGTGCTTCAGTGTATAACTCTGGGATTTTTTACTATGATGAAATGGCATGGTGTATGATGTATCACCCACTTTCGTTGGAAGGGAAACGTGAAATTTAATTTACCACTCGTACGTTTGAAGAAACAAAACGTAACTAATCGTTCAAAACGGGTACCTAAACATCTTAACAACATAAATTTTTAGTAGAATAGAATGCATACTTAGGGAAATTAATGTAGAAACATACACACAGGTCTCCATGGTTCACAAAAAACCTTTTCTCGGCAAGCTTGTCATATTAACATACAAATTAGGTATATACGTGCAGATGTGTGTCTTAATGTATTAAGAGGAAGATGTGTCTATCAAAATGAAATTTAATAAGAAAAGAATATGTGTACCTTTTCATCTTAGTCGTGCAAGATATTAGGCCTTTTTAAAATCGCTGGTAGATGCATCAGTCGTGACTCCAAAAATGTCGTAATATTCTGTCTCCTTCACCAGAGTTTAACAATCATAGGATCATATCGTCCAATGTTACTGGCCGGTAATTCTGACCCTATTTGAATTGATTCACATAGCAAGGTATCTTTTATAAGATTTTGGACATGCTGTTTAAACATTAGCGAATAGGCAGTAGGCCAGCAAGCTGCAGGCGAGTCAAAAGCACCCTTACAACAATATTCTGGAGTCCCAAACATTTCATATGCGCTCTTACACTACGCTCCACCATCTGGCACCTTCAACACATTCGGACAATGCTTGTTCAAGCCATCAACACGCCATGTGGTTGCACGATCACCTGACCCACCCACTCACCTCCACAATCATCTAGGTGTTGCCGCCATAAAAAACCGACCTCATAAAAGTCTTGTGTACTTGAGCCGGAACCAAGCGTAGACTCTGCAAGGGTAGCATTGCATTCAACTTGGCCCGACCTACAATCTCTTGTGAGGCATAGCCCCTGACCCAACTCATCAAAGAAGATTCCTAATTCTTATTAGTTTAAGAAAAGGACTCAAAATAAGAGAAAAGAAAAAACATAATAACAACAAGATCCAAGACTCAAAGAAAAATCATGTTGAAAAACATGAAAGGAAATACAAGAGAATAAAGATCATACAAAGATGTATAAAAAAAAGCCTAAAACTTAAGCATAATTTTAATCTTAGTTACACTAGAATCCTAAGATTTGCTTAAATTAGATGTCTTAGCAATAAGCAATCCACATGCTTAAATGAAAGACAAGGGTGGTGGCGGAATTTGGTGGGGTGAAAGGTGAAGTCACCAAGGGTTTAACAAAGTCATTCACAATGGGAATGCTTTGGATGGGTTGAGGATGGGTAGTCACATCCAAGAGAGTACTTGGAGTGAAGGGTGAGGTTAGCTCATTCATTCTAGATTGGAATGAAGAGGAGGTAGAACCATGAGAATGGTTGGTACCATGGGTTGAGGTAGTCTTGCATGGAGCAAGAGGTGGCGAGGGTGATGAAGAGATGAAAATTGGAACAATCTCATTCTTGGGTGTGTGAAAGGGTGAAGAGTTAAGTTTGGGTAACTTAATCTTAATTTTGAGGTGCCTCTTTGAAGAGGAGGTTTTGGATGAATTGGAGGTTCTTGTAGAAACCATGGTAGTAATGGGTGGTTTAAGGGGTAAGGATGAATGGTTTGAGGTGTGAAGAACAAGGCTAACAAGGATGGTTTAAAAGGGTGAGAGGATGATCCAAACTAGTAAAGCGTTAAAAAAGGGAAAGCCCAAGATATTTTGGGAGTGATCAAAGGTTTGAAACAAAGATTCCAAATGGTGTTGGAACAATTGGGAAGTTTCAGAAAACCCGAATTTGAGAGCTTCTGCCCGCGGTTCTTTATCTCCACCGGCGGTTCCATATGGATATGGAGCCGCGGTCTATTTAAAGAACCGCCTATAGAGGATAGGTTTAGGTGGTGAAGGAGGATTATCCAACTAAGAAAATCCTAATGTTCTAGTCTAACTTATCATAAAGTCATGCTTAAGAGCAATAAAAACTAGAACACACACAAAGGAAAGACACATAGGTTCAATTAGCACGTAAGAAGAAAGCTAAGAGAAAAAAAAAACTTAATGGCTACAAAAGAAAAAGACTCCTAATGACATACAAAGTTCATCAAAGTAAACTATCATTAGTCATATATAGGAAGAGCCATTTAGCCAATTTAGAGAATGAGTATGAGACTATCACTAGAGGTACTCAATTACGGCTAAACACAACCATTTTTACGAGTTATACACCAACTCAACTTCCCACATGGAAGTAATTCAACCGTTAGGTCAAATTAAGATCCTAGTGCATAAATTCTCTAGTAGTCATTCTCTAGTAGTCATTCTCAAGTTAGACAAAATGTAATTCCAACATTTGCCTAATAAAGTTTAGCAAGGATGAAACTTGCATGGCGACACAATGCATGACCTAATGAGGGTTAAGAATGCACCATTGCATATCTTGTCAAACAAGCCTAGTTAAGGTTATTTACCTTAATAGAACTTGAGGTCAATAACTTTGAAGTGTATAAACAAAGTTTACACAAACCAAAGGAACACTCTTGATTGGTCTTTCGGAAATGATACATTTATAAATTGCATAGCAATGTAAATTACTTGAGTATTTCGGATGAAACATCCAAGTTATTAAACCGACTCTATTGTGCATTATAAGTAATTATTAAGCAAAATATGTCTAACAATTTGAATAAGTAGATTCAATATAACACCATCAACACAAGTGTGAGTTATGATCCGATGTATATTATTAATAAAACCACATTCATGTCTACACTAAAAAACATGTCAATTAGATTCAATAATGATACCAATCATAGTTCGAATAATGCATTGATATTTAATCGAAATCTTTCTTGATTCCCACAAACACTCTTTTAAGAGAAAATAGCTAAGATTTTCAAAGGGTGTTTCATGTTTTATAGTGAGACATTTATCTACCTGAACTAATAACACAATGATCGAGTAAGACGACCCAAATCAATAGATTTGACAAGCTCCCAAAGCTTTCAAACCTAAAAGTGTTAAAGAACATGCCGAGGTGTACAAGATGTTTATGTAACATTTGTAAGCCAAGAGATGTTAAACCTATATGCAATGCACACATAATGTTGCAACTAAAATGCAAGAAATCTAGCATTACATCCTAATTAGAAAAAAAAACTAGATACTAACAAATACCAAGCAGGGCACAAGAGACTAGACAAATAAGCAATACTACTACAAATAGCAAGGAACACTTAATAATGTATACATATAATAATAACACACAAGAAACACACACAAACAATTAGCTTAACACATAAAAGCATTCGTCCATGTTTTGAGTGTTAGATACAACAAAGTATTCATAACTTGATTTTATTTGAAAATAGTCTTTGACCCATTTAAGATTTAATTAAGTTTAACACTTTGTAAATATATCAATTTTTAAAGATATATCACCAAGAGATGTCCAACTTAATAAAAAAGAGTAAAACACAAGTTTTACGACAAATCGACGCTCAATACTTTGGACAAAGTATGGAACTTAGAAACCATCCAAATTTTAAAGTTTGAATAAAGGTTTGGAAGCATTTTTAATTGAAAAAAAATTCAATTACGTTCGAAATGACGGGTGGCACGACTTCTACGGACTTACGGTTGATTTTATATGATTTTTCAAAGTTTTCAGAAATCTGAGTCAGACTGACTACAGTTCCTTATTGATAAGGATCCGCGGGGAACAATAAAGAACCGCGGTCAGAGGACAAAAAATGATTTTTTTGGCCAAAATCATTTGATAACTTTTTGGAAGGACTTAGGACTCTAAAAAATCATTTTAGACACATAGAACTCGTATTTTAGAGTTAATTATGACACAAAAGATTTTTATACTTCCAAACATGAAAAGATTTAATTCAAGCTATTATACAAAGTTTATTTAATCACCAAAACTTGTACGAATGAAACAACGAAACACATTGCATAAGTAATCACTCTTCATGAACAATTTGATACAAAGATCCTCTCTATTTTTAAAAACCGTTTTCATTTTTAAAAACCATTTGTTTTGAAAAACTAGAGCAAGGATCGATCCAAGCTTTAAAGTACAATATACTTCAAAGATCTTGTGTGACCATCGCTCTGATACCAATTGTAGAAACTAGAAGGGGGGTTGAATAGTTTCTAGTTAGTTTTCAAAACATTTCGGCTTAATCCACTGTTTTATCTTCTAAGATGACAAATTGTTCATAATGTTGAACAAGAAGATCGATTTACTTTCTTTGACTTGGCTATTACTTTGGTGGGTTATTAAAGAGTATTCCAAATATCTTTAGGTAAAGCATTATAAATCGTCATTTTAGCCTCATTATTTTTAGCAAGTTACTTCTTAGTGTCATCGTTAGAATTTTCAAAAGTTACTAACTCTTTATTTTTAGAAATTTCATTATATTGATAAGGCAAAAAGTCACCAATGGTAATAACATGCCAAAGATCTAAATCTTTTGATTTTACATAAGTCTCAAATCTATTATTCTAAAAAATAAAAATATCAGTTTCTAAAAGAGATGGTCTTTGCATAGATTGCCCTTCTAGGCACTTGTTGGAATCCATAGATCGATTCAAATTTTAAAATACAATATATTTTAAAAACTCTTGAGCAACTACGCTATGATACCAATTGTAGAAACTAGAAGGAGGGGGTTGAATAGTTTCTAGTTAGTTTTTAAAACATTTCGGCTTAATCCACTGTGTGCGGTTCCTTATGTGTACCCGTGATTCTTTATCAATAAAGAACCGCCGGTCCATTTAGGGAACCGCCGACAGTGAACTTAACCTTTTGTTGCATGTAAACTTTAACAATCCTTTGTATCAAATTCTTAATCAAGCTTGACTAGATATGAGATGTGTTTGATTGAAAGATAAATACTACAAGTAAGTAAACACACAAACACATCAAATCAAGAGTACAACAAGCAATAGTCTAAACACTAAGCACACACGTACTAAGCATAAGCTTTTCCGCAACTAGGATGTTTAGACTAAGTGATGTACACTTGACCATAATCTAAACACGAAGCACACACGTACTAAGCCTTAGCTTTTCCGCAACTTAGATGTTTAGATTATGAGATGCACACAAAACACAACATATAAATACATCTATAATAGTAAAGACATAAATGTAAAGGAAAGTACCGACACGATGATTTATAGTGGTTCGGTCACGAAGCTCCTCTTCGCCCTACTCCACTCCTCGAGTACACCTTACTCGAGAGTTACTTCACTAGTCAACAAACTCCTTAAGGTGGAGAAACCATACACAACGTCGCTTATCCAATTTCCGACTCTAAGCTAAAAGTCGAGTCCTAATCTTAGGTAGGACCAATCTACACAACGTCGCCCACTTCACCATTTAACGACACAAGGCTAGATGTCGAGTTCTAATCGAAAGTTAGAACCAATCTTCACGACTCTTCACTTTGAAGCTAAGTGAGAACTTCACACAACACAACTACTAATCACTTTAAAGCTAAGTGAGAACTCACAAGACACAACCACATCACTTTAGAGTTTAGTGAGAACTACCTAGACACAACCACGTCACTTTAGAGTTTAGTGAGAACTACCAAGACACAACCTAATCTACCCACTAGTTATGTTTTATGGCCCAACATAACAAACCTTGTGTTTTATGGCCTAAACACATAAACCATATAGATCTAAGCACACATCACTTAGATCTATAACTCTAACACTATATCCAAGTACTAACAAGACTTGGATCTACACAACTAACACCTAATCCAAGGATACCCATCACTTGGATATTCTACCCTTACAAACACATCCAAGTGTACCCAACACTTGGATCTTCTACATATACATAGTAGGAAGACTAAAAACATAACTTAGATCTATAGAAGGAAAGATCTTCATCATGTAGTGAACCCAACACATCATGGTAATGATAGTGTTCTTCTCTTTGCACTTGAGAGGATGAGGAGATTGAAGATTGAATCACATCTTAAACAAGATTAATCAAAACTAACTAATCAAGGATCTAAGATGGTTTTTGAAAGAAACTGTGCAAAAAGGGTTGAAAGAAAACCTGGAAATGATCCACTATTTATAGGACAACATTGCAACGGTAAAAAACACCCGCGGTTCCTTATCTCTACCCGCGGTACCTTATCAATAAGGAACCGCGGGTTCCTTTAAGGAACCTCCGCGTCGGAGTCCGTGCAAATTTGTCCTTTAGTGGGGATATGCCATCTGGGGTAGTTTATACCCTCAAAGGATATTCCTTTGGCATATGGAATATGCCAAATTCAAATTTCCATTTTCTTTTTAATAAAACATTTTCTTAAAAATAAAGTTAATTAAAATCTTTTGTCACATTTGATTAAAATGTGAGTTTTAAGAAAATATTAATCCTTGATCACTTAGTTAGGTTAATGACATGTTTGTACATACCTTGAGTGATTCATGTCGAATGCGGTCTTGGAGGTGTCGAGAGAAGTATACAAATGTATTCTTGAGTGATTACGAGTACCTTAACATTTTACATAATGTATTGCGGATTATACGTTTGTCATCAACAAAACACAAAGAGATTATATCGACAAAGCATCGCAATGTTTTCACTAACAAAGGGTTTTCAAAAACTTAGGCTTGAAAAAATATGTGAAATCTTCTTATACACAATATGGTCAAGGGATAGTGCAACTAAGCTAATAATCACAAGTATGTGCAAGTAAAGAATAATGAATGTAAAGAGATAAGGAAAAGAAATATCAAACCAAACACCAAGGATTTATAATGGTTCGGCAACAAAGCTCACTCCTCGTTCCTACTCCACTCCTCGAGTACTCCTTACTCGAGAGTTCACTAATCAACAAACTCCTTAAGGTGGAGAAACCGTACACGACGTCGCTTAACCAATTTCTGACAAGCTAAAAGTTGAGCCCTAATCTTAGCTAGGACCAATATACACCAATATACTTAAAGGACTAAGTATTAACCTTACTACATACACAACTTCCAAATAGACACAACTATTTGGATCTTCACAATAAAACTTCCAAATAACACAACTACTTGGATCTTCACAACACAACTACAATGAATCATTAAAACTTGATCTTCAATAGATCTTGAGGTAGACTCAACACTTCAAGGATGAGAGTGTTCTTCTCTTTGCACTTGGAGAGGAAGAGATTGTAAAACCCACATCTAAATGCCATGAACAGTACACTACGTAAACATACGAACCAACTAAAACTTTCCTTTTATGTCATGAAACGTGTCACAAATATTAGATTCAGAAATTACGTACGTGTTAGTGCACGATAATTATTAAGTACGTGGTAATACACGATAATTGTTAATTGTAATAATTATAATCACGAGCATACGATCACGAACATTAAAACATGAACATGTGAACTACGTATTATATATTATTACACGATAAACAAGTATTACGTATAATAAATATATCATGAATATTAAAACACTAACCAATACGAACATTTAATCACAAGAACGAACACGTAAAATATTTAAACAGGAACAAAGCCCGGTTTGCCCTTTGGGCTTATGAATGTCGCAGACAAGGAAGCAAGAGGGGGGAGGGGGCAAGCCCATCTGTTTTGTTAACTAAGGGAAATTAAAAACATAGACTTTTCATAATACAGGATTTTAAGAAGAAACTAAAAACCCTAGGTTTCTCTCTCTCTCTTGGCGCCAGCTACAAGAACACCAAGGGGTGTTTATTTGATTTTGATTGTTGATATTGGGGTTGATTGTGTTCGTGTTCTTAATTCTTTTCAAGTCACGTGTTCGGTATCATCAAAAACCTTTATCTATTTATTTTATTTTCCTTTTAATTATGATTCATGTGTTATAATAAAAACATAATTAAAAACATGTAGATCAAATCAAGAAACATGAATAATGGCGTTTTTGGTTGGGGTTTGTTCGACCGACACACGAACCGAGACCTCCAAGCTCTCGGCTTGGTTTGATTCACACCAACAGCCGAGACCAAGAGGTCTCGGCGTGGTCATGGTGGTTCGGCAGCAGGGAACAAGGGACCCTGACTCGTGTCGGGGTGTCTTTTTGTTTGTTCGGGTCTCGGCGCAGCAGCAACAACACCACCGGCATCAGTCGGTGGCTGTTTTTGCTTGAGTAGCGGGAACGTAGGCCAGACGGGGGTAACCACTGGCTACAGCCGGTGGTAAGTTTGGTCCAGCAATGGCTAGCCAAGCCATGGCAGTGTCATCCGGCTAGACCGGGTTAGCCACTGTCGGGCTGGTTCGGTCCGGTTCATGTTTCGGTTTAAACTAAAACACGGGTATGGTCACGGGATATTTTTACAAGTATATTTTTACAAGGAAAAATTAAATTAATTAAACATGACTAATAATTAATTTAATTTAATCATGACTTAGGTTATATTTAATTTAATAAATGATACTTGTTTTTAACCTAAGTATTTTATCATTTAATTTAGACTATAGTTATTAATTAATTATTAAAACATAGACTTATAATTAATTAATAAATCATGACTTAGGTTATAATTAATAAAGTATTAATACATTATTAACCTAAGTATTTTATATGTCTTAATTTAATTAAATCAGGCCTTTATTTAATTAAATCATATAACCTATAGTTTATTAAATTACCATGACATTTAATTGACTTATGACTTTTAATCAGTAAACTTTAGCTTATATTATTAGCTTATTAATCCAACTTATTTTTAAATATGAAAATTTTCTATTTCAGGAAACTTACTATTTTTGGAAACTTTCTATTTTTAGAAACTGGTCTATTTTTAGAAACTTATCTATTTTTAGAAACTTTCTATTTTTGGAAACTTTCTAGTTTTGGAAAATTTCTATTTTAGGAAACTTGCTATTTTTAGAAAGTTACTTATTATTACACAACAAGTATAATAATACAAGAATACAAGATAATACTTAGGCAGAGTACATGAAATACATGATTTATACAGTATATCATTTAAAACCGTAAACAAGACAAGAACATATAAAACAAGCTAAGAACATGCTATAACCAGTAACCTACTCAGTAATCAGACAACTTATACACGTCCCTTATTTATGTAGCATTAGTGAGGTCAGAGTATGACTATTCATCCTTTCGTCTTTCCTTGTTCACTAGACACAAGGTACGGATTTTTCGTCCTTCAGTATGGACATTCTTTCCTTATTATGATTCCTCGTTGCAGCCAACTGTTTTCCCAAGTATATGTTTTATATGTTTGATTACTTATTTAGTTTTAAATGCCTAAGCCATATACATGCATGACCAGTGTCACCTAGTTATGGAGGTATCATAACCATAACACTAGAGGCACCAGTGTTATGACTTCCCCACGACGGAGTAATTGCTCGTGGCGTCCCTTTTTGGTTTTGGCCATATATTTATATTATCATGTAGGGTGTATGGGTGCATCCTAGTTACATGTTTTACAGGATTTTCATGGTGAATGCGCTGTGTGCCTTGCATCCTTCACAAGGAGTTGATCCCTCTTACCCAGACTATTTAATTAGAGGCAACCCCTCTAATTGTATGATGAGGTCTCCCCTCGAAGTATTCATGCACGGTGGAACCTCATGACCTATATGGGCTATTGGCTAATTAATACAATTTTCATATAAAAACATAAGTCTTTTCAAACTATAAAACCAGTTTTATGAACATGTTCCAGGTTATCTAGGAGTTATATATTTCCGCTGCTATTAGTCTTTTATGCTTATGTCATTTCATGCTATACTTGTATATCCGTTCACTGGGTGTTAGCCGTTTTCCTTTCATGTTCCCAAACGGCAGGTACTCAAGGGCGCTCGTAGACTATAAGAGTATCTACATACGGATTAGAAGCTATCTAGCCTTCATTACTTTATGCATTTTCCATACATTATGCTACTTTATTTCTTTAGACATTTTTTAGTCCTTTTCCATTTCAGTACTTATATTCATGTGTGTTGAGCTTATTTTGACTACCGATGTTTGTTTCCGGTATTTCTATTCAAGGTCATTTAATGTTTTTAGATTTACCTTGTATGCTTTCATGACACGTCATATTACTTGTGATATTCCATTTACCAAAATCGAGTGTTACAGTTATGGTATCAGAGCCAAGGCTTCGACTTGTAGGCTCTTAAAACATGACATGTGATTAGTGGCTAATCCCCATGGTCTTACTAAAACTGATAATTGTTTTCATGTATTTATTCATGTATCATTGTTGCAGGAATTTTGACTAAGTAATGGTTGGTACAGGACTGGCCATATTTAGTCGCATGTGCTTTTAATCGAATTATTTTGTTTTGATGAACCGACCCATAGGCGTTCATCCTCGCATTGTCATTTTGTTTAGGTGAACCGACCCATAGGCGTTCACCCAAACCCATGTCATTTCATTTTCTTGCATTCATACACTGTTTTCATGCATAAATTTTTTTCATGTTTATATGCATAATTTTTTTTTCATGTATATATATTTTGTTTTAATAAGTTTAATCATGCATTTTGTTTTATACTGTCAGATGGTTCTCACACGTGAAAAAAAGCAACTGAATGCAACAGTTCAAGCTGCTATGCAGGCCATGCTTCCTCAACTGAGGAATGAAATTCGGGCCAAGGTGCAAGCTGCCAACAATCAGCACCAGCATCAGAATCCTCCTCCTACACCTCCAACTACACTGATCACATGGCTGGAGCGATTCAATAAGCAACGTCCGTAATCCTTCGAGAAGACTGACAGCCCCGATGAGGCTGAGAGCTGGCTAGCTCACATTAAGAAAATGTTTGAAGCGATGGGATGCGACTCTGTCTTTAAGGCAAGGTTAGCATGTTACAAGTTTGAAAGAACGTGCTTGCATGGTGGAAGGCAGTGAAACTGTCAGAGGGAGGCGACGATTGGGTGGCTGGCTTGACTTGGGCATAGTTAAGGGAGTTGGTTATGGGACAGTTCTTCCCAAAAGCTGAGCAGGATAAGCTTAATAGAGAGTATCATGGGATTAGGCAAAGAGCTGGAGAAAACAGCAATGTGTTCATGCAGAGGTTTCTTAGTTTGGTTGGATTCCTTAGCCAAGCAGCTGGGACTGCAAAGGAGCAAACGTATCACTTTCGCTGGGCTTTTCGCACATCTGTCGCCAATAACTTGGTGTGTGCTATATTCAATAATGTGGCACAAGTAGCAGATGCAGCCCGTAAGTTGGAGATGTTGCAGGAGAGGGATGAGTTTGGAGAAGCAGAAAGACCCGACAAGAGGTATATTTCGTCATCAGCGGTGATCATTTCATTTCATTCAGTACTATCCAAATATTTATCTTTCTCTATGCAATTTCATCTTTCAGGCAGAAGACTGGGGACCGGTCCCAACCAGCCACTCAGCAGCAGAGTCAGCACAAGGGTAACGGTCAGACCCAAGACCGTTCTGCTTCGGATAGGCGTAGCACTAATGAAAATTACCGTACCAACACTAACAACTCCAACAACAGCAGGTCCCTAACTTACTCAATTCTTATGTTACATGCTTTATGATTTATAATTCTGACACTTCACCATTTACTACCAGGAATAATGGCAACGGAAGGGAGCAGGACAGCAGAGGTTCACAGCCCAACCGTGCGGCTACATCTGGTATTATGTCTTACGATTTTCTGCATTGTCCTGTTTGTACCCATTAATCATGTCTCATGTATACTTTTCTGAACAGGCTCCCAGCCAGCTATGGCACCTGTTGGAGGGTATACCCACCCTCTCTGCACTACGTGCAACCGCATGCACCTAGGGTCGTGTCGCCGTGATTGCGATGCTTGCTTCAAGTGTGACCAGCTAGGCCATCGCATGAAGGACTACCGTAAGGGTGAGATCGAGGGCACTTCTAGACATGCTGAATCCAAGCCACCTCCTACTACTAGACGGGTGTACATGACCTCACATGATCAGGCCAACAAGTCAACATGTACCATCACTGGAGTCTTGTATATGTATGGTCAAGCTGCATGCGTATTATTTGACACGGGTGCTACTCATTCGGTCATATCTACTGTTTATGCTAAGAATGTTAGGATATCCCCTATGCCATTAAAAAATGTCTTAAACATTTCCACGCCCTTAAGAGGCTCTGTACGCATAACACATGGGTACAAGGGTCTTCCCCTCGAGTTTGACAACAAGATTCGTTCAGTTGACGCACTTCCATTGGACATGTGCGATTTTGAAAAATTAGGCATGGATTGGCTATCCAAAAATCACGCCACCATTGACTGCCATTCATATCGGGTCATCTTCGGTAATGTAAAAGCACCAGAGTACATTCACAACGGTTTTATACCCGGGAGGTCTATATAAATAATTTCAACCTTACAAGCACGTGCATTACTGTCACATGGTTGCGAGGGATACTTAGCTACTGTTCATGATATGGAGGTTGAATCTTCATCTATCCAGAATCAACCGATCGTGTCAAAATTTCCCGACGTGTTTCCAGAAGAACTTTCGGGCATACCACCTGCTCGTGAGGTAGAGTATAATATTGAGCTCATCCTAGGAGCTGAGCCTATTTCCAAGGCTCCTTCTCGCATGGCTTCAATAGAGCTTAAGGAGTTAAAGGAACAACTACAGGAACTCTTGGAACGAGGTTTCATCCGACCTAGTGCATCTCTATGGGGTGCACCAGTTTTATTCGTGAAGAAGAAGGACCACAGTATGCGTCTTTGCATTGATTATCGTGAGCTTAATAAGATCACCATTAGGAATCGATATCCTTTGCCACGCATTGATGATCTGTTTGACCAACTCCAAGGGGGTAAACATTTCTCCAAGATTGATCTGAGGTAGGGCTATCATCAGTTACGGGTAAAAGAGCATGACATCGCCAAGACTGCTCTCCGTACACGTTATGGGCACTACGAATTTTTAATCATTTCATTTGGCCTTACCAATGCTCCAGCAGTTTTCATGGACTTGATGAACCGTATCTTCCAAGAGTTTCTGGACAAGTTCGTCATTATCTTCATTGAGAATATTCTGATTTTCTCCAAGTCAAAGGAGGAACACGAAAACCATCTTCGTACAGTATTACAGATACTTCGCCAGAAGCAGCTATATGCCAAGTTCTCCAAATGCGAATTCTGGTTGAGTAAAGTGGAGTTCCTAGGCCACATAGTATACGCAGAGGGAATAACCATGGATCGCAGCTTTATAGGCTTAGCTGGTTACTACCGTAGGTTCGTAAAGAACTTTTCTTGTTTAGCACTGCCATTGGCCAAACTGATGCGGAAAGGGGATAAATTTTTCTGGACTGAAGAAAGAGAGAAGAGCTTTGAAGACCTTAAGCAAAGGCTGGTATCTGCACCGATTCTTACTCTCCCATCTGGTACAGGTAGATTTCAAATCTACAGTGATGCTTCAGGGAAGTGACTTGGCTGTGTTCTCATGCAACATGGGAAAGTGATTGCTTACGCATCACAACAGCTTAAGCCTTATGAGGAGAACTACCCTACGCATGACTTGGAACTTGCAGCAGTCGTGTTTGCATTAAAGATATGGAGGCACTACTTGTATGGCGAATCATGTGATATCTTCACAGATCACAAGAGCCTGAAACACATCTTCAGTCAGCGTGAACTGAATTTGAGGCAGAGAAGGTGGTTAGAGCTGTTGAAGGATTATGGCATTAATATGCAGTATCATCCCGACAAGGCGAATGTAATGGCAGATGCTCTTAGTAGAAAGTCGGGTATGATCAACGACATTAAGATGGAGGAAGAGATTATATGAGACTTGGAGCGACTAGATATTGAGATCATGGTATGTGGATAGCATGGCTACTGGGCGAATCTTAGAGTGGAACATGACTTACTCTCTAGGATCAAGGAATCTCAGAAGGATGATGGTGAAATCTGGGCAATCATTTAGAACTTAGAGCAGCAGACGGAGTTTCAGTTAGATGACGACGACATCTTATGGCAGAGCACTAGACTTTGTATTCTGGATGATCTTACACTCAGGGAAGCGTTATTGGCTGAAGCTCATAGCTCCCCATTCTCTATTCATCCTGGTTCAACCAACATGTACCACGACATCTAGCAGTACTTTTGGTGGAGTGGTATGAAACAGGATGTTGCTACCTATGTCTCCAAATGTCTTACCTGCCAGCAGGTTAAGATCGAGCATCAGCGGTCTAGCGGTCTACTACACAAATTAGACATTCCAGAGTGGAAGTGGGACAAGATCGCCATGGATTTTGTCACCGGACTTTCGCAGACCAAGAGGAACCTTGATGCAATTTGGGTTATCGTTGATCAAGTCAGCTCATTTCTTACCGATCCGGAAAGATGATCCAGTTAGCAAACTCGCTGACACATATAAGAAGGAGATCATGAGACTACATGGTGCTCCATCCGGTATCATCTCGGACAGAGATCCTCGGTTTACTTCGCGATTTTGGAGTAGTCTACAGAAAGCTTGGGGTACCAAACTTAAGTTTAGCACGGTTTTTCATCCTCAAACAGACAGATAGTCAAAGCGAACCATTCAGAAATTAGAAGACATGCTTCGAGTGTGTGCGTTAGAATGGACAGGATATTAGGACGATTATTTTTGCTTGGTATAGTTTGCATACAACAACAGTTGGCACACCAGCATCAAGTGTGCACCGTTTGAGATGTTATATGGCAGGAAGTGTCGCCCCCAATCTGCTGGGATCAGGTTGGTGAGCGAACACTTGAAGGTCCGAAGATGATAGAGTTGACCAACGAGAAAGTCGTTGTAGCTAAGGCGAAACTGCAAGAAGCTCGTGCACGTCAAAAGAGTTATGCCGACAAGCATCGTAGGGATTTGCATTTCAACGTGGGAGATCATGTTTTTCTTAAGGTATCACCGGCACGTTGTGTTAGACGTTTTACAATCAAAGGAAAACTCAGTCCTTGATTCATCGGACCGTTTGATATCATTGAGCGAGTCGGTGAAGTATCGTATCGTTTAGCGTTACCTCCACAGCTTTATCATGTTCATGACGTTTTCCATGTGTCCTTACTCAGAGGGTACAAGTATCATCTCCTTCACATGGTTCAGTATCCACTTGAACAGATTCGTGAAGATCTTACCTTCATCAAGGAACCCGAACGAGTTCTTGATAGAAAGGAACGAGTCATGAGGAAGAAGACGATTCCATTCGTCAAAATCCTTTGGAGGGATCATACCGAGTGGGAAGCCACTTGAGAAACAAACGAGTCTATCCGGACTTCTTACCCTCATTTCAAGTTTTGATTCGGGTATGTTCCTCTTTTAGTTTACGTTATCAATAATTCGGGGACGAATTATTCTTTTTAGGGGGGAAGAGTTATAAAACCCGCATCTAAATGCCATGAACAGTACACTACGTAAACATATGAACCAACTAAAACTTTCCTTTTATTTCATGAAACATGTCATGAATATTAGATTCAGAAATTACGTACGTGTTAGTGCACGATAATTATTAAGTACGATAATTATTAATTACAATAATTATAATCACGAGCATATGATCACGAACATTAAAAGATGAACATGTGAACTACGTATTATATATTATTAAACGATAAACAAGTATTATGTATAATAAATGTATCATGAGTATTAAAACACGAACCAATACGAACATTTAATCACAAGAACGAACACGTAAAATATTTAAACACGAACAAAGCCCGGTTTGCCTTTGGGCGTATGAATGCCGCAGACAAGGAAGCAAGAGGGGGCCCAAGCCCATTTGTTTTGTTAACTAAGGGAAATTAAAAACGCAAACTTTTCATAATACAGGATTTTAAGAAAAAACTAAAAACCCTAGCTTTGTCTCTCTCTTGGCGCCGACAACAAGAACACCAAGGGGTGTTTGTTTGATTTTGATTGTTGATTTTGGGGTTGATTGTGTTCATGTTTTTAATTCTTTTCAAGTCACGTGTTCGGTATCATCAAAAACCTTCATCTATTTATTTTATTTTCCTTTTAATTATGATTCATGTGTTATAATAAAAACATAATTAAAAACATGTAGATCAAATCAAGAAACATGAATAAGGCGGTTTTTGGTGGGGGTTTGTTCAGCCGACACACGAACCGAGAGCTCCAAGCTCTCGGCTTGGTTTGATTCGCACCAACAGCCGAGACCAAGAGGTCTCGGCGTGGTCGTGGTGGTTCGGCAGTAGGGAACAAGGGACCCTGATGTGTGGGAAACGTGTCGGTGTATTTTAATGTAATACGTTATAAAGCAAATTAATAAAATTACCTTTAGGAAAAAGTAATAGTCTTAAATTCGCTAAAGACGGATTAATTAAACACGAGAGTGATCCCGGTTCGTTGTACACGAAGAAATTGTGAATTGGAGACTATCGTTTTGATTTGGACAATTTATTTGAATTGGTTTCGATTTTTATCTAAAATAATTCTACAAATTATTTTAAAGTGCATGAATCGTTAACCAAAATAAATCTAAAAGACGAATTAAAATCCATCTATTTTTTTACTTTATTATTTTATTATTATTTTTTTATATTATTTTTTGAAATATTTAAACAAACAAATTTTGCCTAATTAATATAATAATTTATTTATAAAATTAATTTATAATTTTACTTTAATTTTAAAACTAATACTTTAAGGAAAAACGTTTATTAAATTTAAAGACAAAACAAGTACAAAACGTATAACAAATCTCATAAGCAGTAATTAAATAAAAGAAAGCCTAGCCCAGTTAGGTAGGACGAGTGGTGCTAAACGAGAGGTCTCGAGTTCGAGACCTCTAAATGACGTATTTTTTGCAAATAGTTATTGGAACAACAAATTACTTTTCAACACTACAATAGGATAAAAAAACGTTATACCAATATTTAAACGTACAGTTAAGAACAGAAAACCCGAACACACTAGACGAATATAAACAATCCAACAAACCAAATTCCCCTAATAATACGAATAGAATCACTACTCTCAAAGCAAATAAGCTACAACATGTCTAACAAAAATACATTACGGACTTTTCTATGAAAACCAAACTAATAGATTAAATGCAGAAAATAAGAATCTAAAATGACAGCAGGTAAACAATCACAGAAAACGCAGCAGTGAAAGAGTTCTAGAGCAGGCACTAATTATACTCAAAACGAACTAGCAACAATGGCAACAGGCTATTATAGAAAATGCTAAAGCAACTGATTAATCAGAATAACAGGCACCACAAACATACAAATACACAAATCAATAGCAACAGTAGCAGCAGTGAATGCAACAGTTACTATTCATATCAGATTTGAGCAATAAACTAGCACTACAACAAGTTTCTAACAAGACCTTAATATGTTCTAAAATTACGCAGCTACGGAAGATAAAAACTAGCAATGACAATTAAGCAAGTCAGCAATCAAGATAACAAAACACCTAAGTAGACTTTAATCAAACATATTCAGCAGCCTACCATATTACTTTGAAAGGAAACAGTCCCACAGATCGAAACCAAAGACAATATGACACCACAATAGACAAGTCAATAAATCTTTTAAATTTAACAATAAACGAGATCACGACTAGATGAGTGTAACACGCTCCGATTATTACAGCTAAACAAATGCTTATCATACTATCAGACAAAATATGATTAAAGTGATCAACAATAAGGCAACAAAACCAAACGACAGCTTGAAAAACGAACTCAACACATATCAGATTCAACAATAAACAACCTCAAACTCCAAAAATCAGAATCAGATGCATAAACCATCAGATCCAAATACATACTCAACGAATCAGCAATCTATAAAATCAAACTTAATACTAAAGCCACAGGAACCCAATCACAAAGATTACGCAACAGAATCACAGAAATTACGAGATTGATGTAATAACAACAGTCAAGTACAAACAATCCTAACACTTACGTTAAATCAGCCTAAATCAATCGTGACAACAACAATAGCAATAATCTAGTTAAGAACAAAAAAAACTGCAATTGAACCACAACAACAAAAATAAAACACTCACAGCAATATCAAATTCGATTAAACAAATAGCATATTATACTAATTCGAATAGAAAATTAAACATAAAAGTAGCTTAACCTACGAATAAGACGTTTCCGTTGATGACGAAGCGCAGTGCTGAGCTGGCTTACGGATCATAACTCCAAACCTCAATCACAAACAGCAGCATTAGATCGATAAATCGATTCATCAATACAACCTTATACTTTTCTCAATTTATCAATTCGAAAAATTGGACCCCAAACTCAGCTTAAGTTAAACTTATTAAGCTATCACGGAGCTTATAAGATCAACATTATATTATAATGAAAGAAACAGAAGAATAGGACAATGCATTTAAATGATTTCAAAACATTAAGAAAAATAACTATAGATTTAATAGAAGCTGAAACTGAACTTTATTCATTAAAAATTGAAATTCATTACAAGATTTAAAAGAAAACAATTCCTATATCTATTTTAACATTATAACATTAGCTAAAAGAGGGATACCAAAATACAGGGAAAATCGGGGTATTTATAGCTGAGGTAGAGGTGTGGGTTGTTGATGAAGACTCGTTTTTGGCCCTTGATTTAGCATCTCCATCTTCTCTTTCCATTCAGTTTTGATCCAAGGGCTGAAAATTGCTCTTGTGCACACGAATTGCCACCCTGGCAATAAGTGTGCTAGTTTGGTTATGATGTGGCAAGAGATGATTGGATCCTTGTCAGGATTGCAGGATATCTACCAATCAGAGATCTTTGGTGACGCAACCAAGTGTCGGGCTGGCACTTGGTACTTGGTATCTTAGTCTAGATCACGCTCCATATCTTCCAATTTTATCTAAATCCTATTGCGTGAATGTCACTCGCTCAATTAATTTAGATCCCTTTTTCTAGGGTTCT
Organism: Glebionis coronaria; assembly: GCA_025667525.1. NCBI lineage: Eukaryota > Viridiplantae > Streptophyta > Magnoliopsida > Asterales > Asteraceae > Glebionis > Glebionis coronaria. The sequence goes on along the minus strand of JANFOE010000609.1, from coordinate 792,365 downwards.
TATTCTGCTATATGTTCTTCACCAATTTACTCTTCTCTCGACTTTCTTTTATTTTCTTTTCCTTTGTTTGACCGATTGACCCAAGAAAGTTTATATAAACTTCTTTCCACCGTCTTAACATTTTCATTCTTGTTTTGGGCCTTTGACCCAACTTTCGAACCAAAAGATATGTAAACTCCATTCGTCCCTTATTTTTCTTGTTGTTGGGCTTGGAACCAATGTTATATATTTCTTCATCCGTTGCTTATTCTCTCTTTTGGGCTTTTGGACTTGGGCATATCCAAGTAAATTAATCAAAAGTCCGACGTACGCGTTTCTGTTGACTCGTTGCCCGCTGTTGTTGGCCATTCTTCCAACAACACATCGATCTCGAAGGAAGAATCCCAATTCTCAGAGCCCGATGGGCCGGGAGAAGGGTCCGGAAGAGAAAGACGTCCTTCTTGGCTTTAAAAAAACAAAAAAAAAAGATCAAAGAAAACAAAAAAGATCGAAAACAAGCAGCCAACATGACAATTAGAAAAGGAATCAAGATTAAACTAATATCCAAGTTTTTACCCTTTGAAATCCTTATTCGATAAATCAGGATTAAAGTGATCATAACTTTACTAATGGGCTTTCAGGCACATTAAGCTCATATGGGACCCACTTGGCCCAAAATCCTTTAAAAACAATCCCGTCTTTTGGTTCTTGATAAAATCTTCAAACTCGTGTCATTTTTGTTGGTTCTTGTGATCTTGGTACCTACACACACGAAACTATAATACAAGCATATATAATACCAATTTTCATGTGAAATATGCATTTTAAATCCGTATTGTGATATAAATGATACGAGTAATTACACTCATATCAAACTCCCCCTTGCTAAGCAATTGCCGTGTCCTCACGCAATGATAAAATAAAGCAACTAACTACACTTTATTCAACTTTTGACACTTTATTTTACAAAGACATAATGTATTGCTTTCATTATTGAAATAACTTTTAGGATCATAAAACTCAAATAGATTCATCATCCTCGACTTTTCACTCTTTCCATGCCAAGTTTAAAAACAAGATCATTGTCAATCATAAGTTCCAATATTAAGACCACTCATACACGTAATATGTGTTAAACTCAATCTCCTTTATTCCTAGTTGTATCTCTAGATTTTAAGGATTAGCATCACCCATAGGATTATTTGACTTATTTAATAGTTATTAGTTCAAAAATGAAGGCAAAAACAGTGTAAACCCAACACTTAAAACCTTAACCGTTGTCACTAAAGAAAGCCCACATCAAGGATAACTTAACACGATTTTAGGAATGAATTTCCGGATCCGAAATTTGGCTAATAGGACTACTTAAGCAACAATAATTCCTCCAAAGTCGATTTGACTATATTAATGGAGTTAGCAACATTTACATCATATACCTTGCCCGAATTAGACAGTGCAAAGATGATCATTAATTCTGATAGTTCGGATAACATAGCGTCCACGGCTCTTTAAGATGTAAAAGTGCTCCTTTTCTATGATCCACACCCTAAGGATCCTTGGACATAAACAAGGGAATTGACATTCACCATCACTTTACACCCTTTTTTTTGGTAATGGGTTACCCCGGTAAATATATTAACCAAAAAAACGTTTAAATACAAAGGAATGTGGTTGAGATACCACATTAACCTCAAGCTACATGCAGCTTGTTAACAAAGACTATGAAACATCAAAAGCCCTAACCGAATCTAGAAGACAACAGTAAACTAGATAAAAACCAAGATGTGAACATGAAACCGCGCTCACTCTTCAGCATCCAACACCACCATGATAGGAGCAGGATGAATCCAAATGAGTCTGCCTCCTTAAAAAACCTTACCAAAGAAAACCCAGTGGGAAAAACCTTGGACAAGGAAAAAAGAGTACAACACTCACCCGGCACACCTATCATGGAACAAATCTTGAGCTCGGCACCCTCCATTTGTCAAGCAGCAAACTTGACCTGGTAGATAATTTCTTGAAACGGAAAGAAATCAACTTCAAGCGAATAGTATCACATAGAATCTGAAATAACTGATCAACAGACATCCGCTTCTTCTTGAAAAGTCTTGAATTACGTTCCATCCAAATAAAATAAGCAGTAGCAGCCAACACAAGACGAGCAAGAATACTAACACATGATTTCCCATTCGAAATTGAAATAACATGAGCTAATATATCATCAATACGAGGTGGGACAGTATCCATACCACACAAGGTCCGAACCTTAGACCAAACCTGCACAGAATAAGAACATTCAAAGAAAAGATGGTCATGGGAGTCCTGCACCAAACTACATAAAGGACACCGAAGAAGGCTTAAATCCACCAACGGGCCAACATCCCATTGCTTAAGCCTATCATGTGTCTTCAATTTCCTTCTAACCACCAGCCACAAATTAATAGAGTGACGAGGAATACAATGAGAAAACCAGACAGCTTTATACCAATTTACTTCCATAGCCCGATCACGTATGGAATCCCAAGCTAACGCCACAGAAAACGGCCGAGAAACACCACTAATATCCCTCCATAGCAACTCATCTTCTTTGTCATCATTAATAATAGGCACAGGCATAGAAACAATATTAGGAAATCTAGTATTCCAATCCTGCGGCCACTGCCAAGCACCATCAACGATAAGATCCCTCACCTTATTAGATAAAGAGAACCCCGATCTATTGATATTACGGACCGTGAGGATGTCCCGTAGAGGACATAAATCTGCCCAATTATCAAACCACATAGAAGCAACTCTACCATTATTAATATTATACCATACAAACTTACGAACACGTGGTCTGATTTGGAGAAGTTTTCTCCAGCCCCAACTCATGTCTCCAAGACAAGGAACATCCCAAAAGGTTCTATCCTTTAACTTGTAAGAATAGATCCATTTGACCCATAAAGAATCTTTACGAGTCAAAATACACCAAATATGAGAAACCATTAAAGCAGCATTAAAATCAGAAAGCTTACGAATACCAAGGCCACCTTCAACAAATGGATTACAGACAGAGTCCCAAGCAACTTTAGCCTTACCCTTCTTCATTTCACCTTGACACCATAAGAAGCCTCTCAAAAGCTGCTCCAACTCATGAATAATCCGCACAGGTAAAATAAAGACTGACGCCCAGTAAATATGCATAGAAGATAGGACTGAACGAACTAACTGGAGTCTTCCTGCTAAAGAAAGAAATTTATTGCGCCAATCATTAACTCTACTCTCAAGCTTTTCTACAAGGACCTTACAGTCCCTATACAGAAGCCTAGAAGAGATTAGAGGAACACCAAGGTATCGGACAGGTAACTCGCCTTCAACAAAAGGCATTATATGTAAAATAGTGCTTTTAACAGCAGTGGAAACATTGCAGAAGAAAACAGTGCTCTTAGGGATACTTGGAACCAAACCAAAAGCAATTTTAAATTCCTCCAAAGCATCCATAATAACTTGCACATAACCCAAATGACCCCTGGCAAACAAGAAAAGATCATCTGCAAAGCAAAGGTTAATAATTCGTTGTTGCTCACACCGGTGGTGGAAATAAAAGTCATCAGCATCAAGAACCCTTTGCTGCATCATGAGAGAAAGAACTTCCATAACCAAAGTGAAAAGATACGGAGATAACGGATCACCTTGTTTGAGACCTCTCTTTCCTTGAAACCAACCATATAAATTACCATTGATACAAATCGAATACGACGTAGTAGAAACACATGTCATAATCCAATCAACCATTATATGATGAAAACCAAACCCAATCAGAGTGTTACGGAGAAACTGCCAATCCACCGTATCATAAGCTTATTGAATATCAACTTTAAAAGCACATCTTGGCGGACCAGAATTTCTATGATAGTTTCTCATCAATTCCTGCGTCAATAATATATTATCTGAAATCCTGCGGCCCGAAACAAAAGCTGATTGATTAATATTAACCAAAACCCCCAAATCCCCTTTAATACGGTTAGCAATAATCTTGCTAATGCATTTAAAGATAACATTACAACAAGAGATAGGGCGATAATCAGTAATCTTGTCAGGAACAGTAACCTTAGGGATAAGAGCAATAATAGTATGATTAACCTCTTTAAGTAGTTTTCCGTTAGAGAAAAACTCCCGAATAGCACAAGTAAAATCAGCACCCACAATATCCCAAGACTTCTAAAAGAAAGCAGCAGTAAAACCATCCGGCCCAGGGGCTTTGTCATCACTCATAGAAAATATAGCACTTTTAATCTCAGAATCAGAGATAGCACGAACCATGTGGGCAGCTTTCTGAGGACCAAGCTTGCGAACAAATAAGTTAGAAGTATTAAATTCACCTGAAGCACTTGATTGACCAAGAAATTGCTCATAATGAGCAACAAAAGCACCAGGCACAACACCTCCCTCATGAAGAACATTAAGAGAATCACGAACCATTTCAATACGATTACGAGCAACCCTACTCTTTACCGAATTATGAAAGTAAGCAGTGTTAGAGTCACCTGCATCAAGCCATTCAATTTTAGATTTCTGCCGAAGGAAACGTTCCTCATCAAGCACAACTTCTTTGAAAGCAATTAAATAATGAGCATGGTCTTCTTTCAGCAGAACATTTGATGGGTCCAAATCAAGAGCTTTCTGTGCAGCATCTAATTCCACACGAATCTTGTTGACACGATCATGAAGGTTACCCTGTTCAAACAGTAACTTACGTAACGGGGCCTTTAACCCTTTTAACCTTTTAACAAGCTTGAACATAGCACAACCATTAAACTCAGCCAACCATCCGTTAGCAACAACAACATCATGAAAACCCTCCTTATGCACAAGAAAATTAAAGAATTTAAAAGGTTTAGGCTTGGGCCTGCTAACAGAAGGGATCCGTAACACACAGGGAGAGTGGTCAGAAATCCTGTAAGGTTGGATCACTTCACACCCTAAGGCTCATTGAAATAATGATGAAGCAATTTTTATAAACACTTCACCATGCCATACACCCTAAGACTCTAATGAAAAGGCTAGTGCTACATGACTCCCACCCGAAGGCTCATAGAGAACATGTTTTTATTTATTCTTTTTTATTTATGATACATATAGTAAGCCAAATTCCGCAATCTCGTGATCAAAAAGTCCATGACGCTGACAGCCTCAGTGTGTTCTTACTTTAATTACAAGGGAAGAAAAAGGAGTTAAGAGCTAAGATATTGAACCCAAACCGCTAAAAACTTCATTTATTAAACAATTAAATATTCAAGCGTGGAAAATAAATACGAGGAGAAAGAACCACACAAAAAACTTATATAAGGAAGACTTAACCTCAAAACTTATGATCAACTCTATCATCTCTTGTTCTACATATTGTAAAATCTCAAAGATGTGAGACGAATGGATACTTAGCCTTGCAAGTCTAAATTAAGACTATATTAAATCAAAGTTTTGGGTTTTCAAGTCATCTATAGGATCTTGCCTTTTCTTAGAATTTTTCAAGTTTAGAATTTGCGTTTTAAAGTTCCCTTGATAAATGACTTACTAGGATCAATTATAGGAACTTGCGAACAGTTCTTGTTCTTAAACCCTTTCGAGTTAAGACTTTCGCATTTTAAAGTTCCCTATATAAAAGTCTAGCAAAACTTGGTTTAAGCGGTTAAGGAATGAGCTAAGGTAAAAACCAATCGAGTCAAAAACTATTCTTATTTTCACCAACGGAAAGCCTAAATTTGTGTCAAAAACACTTACTTTCTTTATTATTAAACACAAAATAGCACTAAAATTTTAAAATTTTTATGAAAAATGAGAAAAATGATTACGTAAGAACACGACAAAATCAAGTGCAAGCGATTATATCGATTGACTCCCCCATGCTAAAACCAAACATTGTCCTCAATGTTTCCTAGCACAAGAGTAACACCCCCTTGCTAGAACACAAAGATTCGAATGCAAAAGTCCTAACATGGCAAGAGTACGTAAATCTGTAAGCCGTTTATTAATTATGCTTTAAGATAAAACGTTAGTCGATAGAAAATCAAAGGATAACAAATTCCCCATTTGACAATCAAAGTATGGAAGCTCGAGTGGACCGGGCAAAAACAGAACACGAGAGTCTTCAATGATTAGGGTCATACTAAGATTCACATCACAACAAAACACGAGCACGATCTTGAAAGATCAAGCCATTATTAGTGTTATAAAATAGAAAGAAGATAGAATGTATGGAAATCCTCCACAAGGCACCTCATTTTTGGTAACCGAGTCATGAGCTCGACTCGATCCTCGCATTCATTGGTCCTTAGGGAAAGATTGGAGATCCGGAACAACCTCCGTAGGTATGTCCCCTCCAAAGTAGTGCTTCACTCGATGACCATTCACCTTAAAGTTAGGCCCGTCTTTTTGAGCTAGGTCAACGGTGCCATAAGGGAACACTTGTGAAATGGTGAATGGTCCGGACCAACGGACTTAAGCTTGCCCGAGAAAATCTTAAGTCTAGAGTTGAATAAGAGGACTTGATCACCAACATTGAAAATGCGGTTTTTTATCTTAAAGTCATGAATCATCTTAGTCTTCTCTTTATAGATCAAAGAGTTCTCATAAGTTTGATCCCTTAATTCACTTAGTTCATTCAATTGAACCTTGTGATGATCACCCACGGTCCTTAAATCGAAGTTACAATGTTTAAGAGCTCAATACGCCTTATGTTCGAGTTCAATTGGCAAGTGGCATGCCTTTCCGTAGACCAACCTAAATGGTGTACAACTAATGGGCGTCTTATAGGCCGTACGGAAAGCCCACAATGCATCGTCCAATTTATCCAACCATGAAGTGCGATTTTCTCCAATAGAATGCTCCAAAATTCGCTTAAGAGCTCGGTTTGAAACCTCCACTTGACCACTCGTTTGAGGGTGATAAGCCGTCGAAAGTCGATGAGTGACACCATATTTCTTTAGAACTTTTTGAAATTGTTCATTACAAAAATGGGTCCCTCGATCACTTATTATAGTCCGCGGAGTTCCAAACCTAGCAAAGAGTTGCTTTAAAAATTTCACAACTACTCTAGCATCATTAGTAGGCAAAGCCTTAGCTTCAACCCATTTTGACAAATAGTCCATGGCTACGAGAATATACTTATTTCCTTTTGATGATGGAAATGACCCCATACAACCGATTCCCCATACGTCAAAGAGTTCACAAACTTGTATTATGTTTTGGGGCATTTCATCCCTTTGTGAATTCTTTCCTTGACGTTGACAAGCATCACAAGTCTTGATCAAGTCTTGGGCATCTCGATATATGGAAGCCAAAAGAAATCGGCATCAAAGACTTTTTTCGCGGTGGAATTGGCACCATGATGTCCCCTGGTGAGTCCTTCATGACGAGCTTTAAGAATATCTTTAGCTTCTTTTCCAAACACACACCTACAAATCACTTAATCCACGCACACTCGAAACAAATAGGGGTCGTCCCAAAAATAGTAAGATAAGTCCTTGAAAAATTTCCGTTTTTGTTGGGATGACATACCCTTAATCACGAACTTCCCCGCATGGTAATTTGCGATGTCCGCAAACCATGGGGTACTATCATCACCACGAAAATCAATCATACCAAGCGTCTCAATAGGAAATGTTTCATTAATTTCCTTGTTCTCTCGATCGATTTGGTGAGGATTCTCAAGTCTAGATAGATGATCGGCCGCGAGATTCTTGGCTCTTTTTTGTCAAGAATTTTGACATTAAATTCTTGAAGGAGGAGAATCCACCGAAGCAACCTTGGCTTAGCATCTTATTTATTAAGAAGATATTTGATAGCCGAGTGGTCCGTATACACTATGGTTTTAGACAAGACAAGGTATGGTCTAAACTTTTCGAAAGCATAGTAACTCCTTTTCCGTTGTAATATACTTAGTTTGAGCATCCGTCATAGTCTTACTTGCATAGTGTATAGGCAAGAAATGTTTAGTCTTACGTTGCCCAAAAACCGCACCTACCGCGTAATCACTAGCATCACACATTATTTCAAAAGGTAGATCCCAATCCGGGGCAACTAGAATTGGTGATTCGGTTAATTTCTTTTTTAAGCATCTCAAAGGCTTTGATGCACTCATCCGAAAAGAAGAATGGAGTCTCTTTTTCCGAAAGATGGGTCATAGGCCGAGCTATCTTAGAGAAGTCTTGGATAAAACGTCTATAGAAGCCGACATGGCCGAGAAAACTCCTAACTCCCTTACGGTGGTGGGTGGAGGTAATTTAGCAATCACGTCGATTTTAGCCCTATCTACCTCAATACTGGCCTTAGAGATCTTATGTCCTAAAACAATGCCTTCTTTGCAAATGAAATGGCATTTTTTATAGTTAAGCACGAGATTTGTTTCCTCACAACATTGTAACATTCGTTCCAAGTTAGAGAGACATGAAGTAAAAGACTCCCCAAAAATCGAGAAATCATCCATGAAGACTTCCATGATTTTCTCAATCATATCATGAAAAATGGCCATCATACACCTTTGGAACGTCCCTAGAGCATTGCATAATCCAAAATGTATTTTATGATAAGCAAATGTTCCATAAGGACAAGTGAATGTGGTTTTTTCTTGATCACGAGGGTCTATAGGAATTTAGAAATAGCCGGAAAATCCATCCAAAAAGCAATAGAATTCATTTCCCGCTAGTCTCTCTAATATTTGATCCATGAAAGGTAATGGAAATGATCCTTCCTAGTGGCATCATTAAGCTTTCTATAGTCAATACAAACACGCCATCTGGTCACAAGTCTAGTAGGAATCAATTCATTATCCTCATTAGTCACTACCGTCATTCCTCCTTTCTTTGGAACATAATGCACGGGGCTAACCCATGGGCTATCAGAGATAGGGTAGATCATTCCGGCGTCTAGAAGTTTCATAACTTCCTTTTTTCACCTCATGAATCTTTGGATTAACCCTTCTTTGATTTTGGATAGCGGGTTTATAATCTTCCTCCATCAAAATTTTATGAGTACAAAATTTTGGGTCAATACCCTTGATGTAGGAGATTTTCCATGCAATGGCCCGTTTATGTTTCTTTAACACCTTAATAAGTTCCTCCTTTTCATTATCTCTCAATCCTTTAGCAATAATCACCAGTAACTTATCCGTTCCCTTAAGAAAATCATACTCCAAATGAGTGGGAAGATCCTTAAGCTCTAGTTCGGGTGCTTCTTCAAGACAGGTTTTCACTTTTGTTTCATTTTCGTTCACAACTTTAATTTCCATAGGAGGTGATTGAAAAGGATCTTCATTCAAAAATGTTTCAAGCAAGTCGATATCTCCATCCGTATCATGATAATCCTCATCATACGTCAATGGCAAATCCGGTGTGCTAAGAAAAGCATCAACCTCCTCCAAGATGAAATCACTAGCCGCAAATGGAGTAAGGGGTGGAGAAGAAAGGGCAATAATAGGATCCGATAAAGAAGGATTGCCACTTTCGAAATTAGCCAAAAATCCAAGCACTTCTTGAGAATATTCCTTACAAGCAACATCAATCATGTCAACTCGATTGATTGACTCCCCGAAATGCTCATAAGAATACTTAGAAACGTGCCCGATATCAAAGGTAACTGTCTCATCATCAAAACTTAAATTCATTTTCCACTTTTCATGTTAATTAAGGCACTAGCCATACTCAAATATGGTCTTCCTAAAATCAACGGCACACGTGAATCTTCGGGGTAATCCACAACTACAAAATCTGCCAGAAAATGAAGCTTCCCTACCTTAACAAAGACATCCTCGGTTATACCTACCGGAAGGGCGGTCGATCGATCCGCAAGCTCGAGAGTGATCCTAGTAGGTGTGAGCTCGGGAAGTGATAACCTTTTTCAAACGGAAAGAGGCATCAAATTAATGCTAGCGCCAAGATCGGCTAATGCTAAACATTCCTTCATTTCCGGAAATTCACAAGGGATAAGAAATATTCCGGGGTCTCCAAGCTTTTTTTGGTGAGAACCGCCGAACAGTTAGCATCAAGAGAATGATTAAGCTCTTCAAGCTTCCCTTTATCGCTAATCAATTTCTTGAAAGTCGAAGCAAACTTAGGCATATAAATCAATGCATCAGCGAAACTAACATTAAAATGAAGTTGTTTAAACATCTTAAGAAACGTAGACATTTGAGCATTGGATCTTTCGTGTAGCTTCTCTTGGTTAAGTCTAGAAGGGTAGGGTAGTGTGGGTTTAGTCTTCGGAAGCTCGGGTTCCAGAATAGGCAATTGGTCTACCTTTGGTGGATTAGGAATTTCCTTTTCTTTAACCACCTCGGGTTCTTGCTCCACTTCCCTCACCGGAGAGGTACTAACATGTGGAAGCAAAGGTCCGTCTAAAGCCTTACCACTACGTGTGGTAATAGCTTTCATCTCACCCTTCGGGTTTGGAATGGTGTTGCTAGGTAAGCCACCTGAAGAAGAGGAAGGTTTGTTCATTATTGCTTCAAACATCGAAAGAATTTTGTTCTCAAATTTAGCTTGATTTCCCTCAATACCGTTTTGGTTTTGCTCTAATCGAGTTTGATTAAGCTCAATCTTATTATATTTCCCCTTGATCGTATTTTAAAAATCGAGTTTCAAAGTGTTCATTTGTCCTTGAAGATTATTTTGAAAAGCCTTCAAATTTGCCTCATTTGTTTTGATATAGCTTGACAAATCATTTTGATTGTTGTTTTGAAAACCTTGATTGTTTTGATTGCCATGAAATCCATTTCCTTGATTAAAATTCCCTTGGTTACCACAGTTAAAATTATTCCCATTGTTTTCATTGTTGTATCTATTTTGAACCGGTGGAAACCCCGGTGGAGCCACATGGTTTTGACGAGAAGCTTGACCGTTAGGGCCATATGTTCCCGTCACCGCAAAAGCACTAGCTTGATCAAACCCCGTGGTTGAACAAGCATAATTCGGATGTGCTCCACCACACAATACACAAAAATTCTCAACCGCATTAATCGAACCATGAGGATTCTTCCTAATCTCATTCAAAATCGTATTAATCTTAGAGTCCAATCTTGCAATCTCGGGATTTGATGAATTCACATGAGAAACAACCGGTGTGTTTCATGAATATTGAACTCTAGATTTATTATCAATGATACCCCACGCGTCTCTCGGAGTTTTTCTTAAAAGATTACCACACGCGGCGGCATTTAAAGAATCTTGTTCAACCATATTAAGTCCATTATAAAAAGTATTTATTTGGTGTAACTCCGTGAAACCGTGGTGTGGACATTGTCTCAACAAATCCGTAAACCTTTCCCAAGCATCTCCAACGATTCATGCACTTTTTGTTCAAATCTAGTTATTTCATTCTTAAAGTGAGTTGTTTTAGTTGGTGGAAAGAAGTAATTCATGAACTTAGACACTAAATCTCCCCATGTCAAAATCTAACCCGGTGGTTCCTTTTCATACCAACGCTTAGCGTTTCCATCGAGCGAGTACGGAAAAAGCATGAGCTTAATCGCGTCATTCGGCACATCTCTAAACTTGAGAGTCGAGGTGATACGAAGAAAATTCCGAATGTGAGAATGCGGGTTATCCGTCTCATTGTCTCGAAATTGGTCGGAACGAATGATAAAGACCCGTCTTAATCTCATAATGATCCGCCAAAATAGCCGGCACAACGATTGCTTCCCCGTACCCTTCGGTGGGTGCACGGAGCAATTCCTCCATTGTTCGGTTATCGGCCATATTTACAACAATAGTTGGAAGCTCGGGTTCCACTACTCGTTGTTGACGATCTCTATTTCTACGAGGAATGTCTTCAAGTGTATCGTGATTACTCAAAAGTCGATTAGAACGTAATTGCATAAACCAAAATGACGAGAATTTAGAGGGTTGAAGAAAAGAAAATAGATTAGAAGAAGATTATTTTTGTACTTTTATTTTTCAAATCAATCAAAGATTGATAAAAAAACAAGGAGTAAGGATAATTACTATGGAAGTAAACTACCCTCGTTCGACTTTGAAACGTAGGTGAAAACCTAAACGTCTCGAGGTTAAATAAGTAAAAAACGACAAAAATAAGGTTTATTACTACTTGAGTTGGCAAACCAATAATCGATCGTCCTTCTCAATATACGCACAAGCAAGCGGGGAAACGAGGTGGCACAAAGCACTTAAAAACCTTTTTCCTTAGACGGAATTTTATAGCTCGTCGCCTTATACCCACCTTATAGTTTGCATAAATCGAGTTCAAACTTTTTATTAGTATTTATCTATTTTGCCTTTATTTTTTGTTTTGGATTCGAATACGATAGTTAGGTGATGAAATCCCAACTAAGGTTTGCGTTCTCACGCTTTTGGAAGTAGGTAAATTTATTTTTCTACGTAATGTAATATATATTAGCAATAAAAAACACAAAAAACGATATTTATATTATTTATATAGAAAAATAACAAAACTTTTCAAGGATGGAAAGGGTCTTCAAATCAACGATCAACAAATCGCCACGAAAGAATCGTACACAATTTCCCCGGCAGCGGCGCCAAATTTTTTGATGTGTGGGAAACGTGTCGGTGTATTTTAATGTAATAAGTTATAGAGAAAATTAAGAAAATTACCTTTAGGAAAAAGTAATAGTCTAAAATTCGCTAAAGACGGATTAATTAAACACGAGAGTGATCCCGGTTCGTTGTACACAAAGAAATTGTGAATTTGAGACTATCGTTTTGATTTGGACAATTTATTTGAATTGATTTTGGTTTTTATCTAAAATAATTCTACAAATTATTTTAAAGAGCATGAATCGTTACCCAAAATAAATCTAAAAGACGAATTAAAATCTATCTATTTTTTTACTTTATTATTTTATTATTATTTTTTTATATTATTTTTTTATATTTAAACAAACAAACTTTGCCTAATTAATATAAAAATTTATTTATAAAAGTAATTTATAATTTTACTTTAATTTTAAAACTAATACTTTAAGGAAAAACGTTTATTAAATTTAAAGACAAAACAAGTACAAAATGTATAACAAATCTCATAAGCAGTAATTAAATAAAAGAAAGCCTAGCCCAGTTGGGTAGGACGAGTGGTGCTAATCGAGAGGTCTCGAGTTCGAGACCTCTGGATGACATATTTTTTGCAAATAGTTTTTGGAACAGCAAATTACTTTTCAACACTACAATAGGATAAAAAAATGTTATACCAATCTTTAAACGTACAGTTAAGAATAGAAAACCCAAACACACTAGACGAATATAAACAATCCAGCAAACCAAATTCCCCTAATAAATCGTATAGAATCACTACTCTCAAAGCAAATAAGCTACAACATGTCTAACAAAAATACATTACGGACTTTTCTATGAAAACCAAACTCATAGATTAAATGCAGAAAATAAGAATCTAAAATGACAACAGGTAAACAATCACAGAAAACGCAGCAGTGAAAGAGTTCTAGTGCAGGCACTAATTATACTCAAAACGAACTAGCAACAATGGCAACAGGCTATTATAGAAAATGATAAAGCAACTGATTAATCAAAATAACAGGCACCACAAACATACAAATACACAAATCAATAGCAACAGTAGCAGCTGTGAATGCAACAGTTACTATTCATATCAGATTTGAGCAATAAACTAGCACTACAACAAGTTTCTAACAAGACCTTAATATGTTCTAAAATTATGCAGCTACGAAAGACAAAAACTAGCAATGACAATTAAGCAAGTCAGCAATAAAGATAACAAAACACCTCAGTAGACTTTAATCAAACATATTCAGCAGCCTACCATATTACTTCGAAAGGAAACAGTCCCACAGATCGAAACCAAAGACAATATGACACCACAGTAGACAAGTCAATAAATCTTTTAAGTTTAACAATAAACGAGATCACGACTAGATGAGTGTAACACGCTCAGATTTTTATAGCTAAACAAATGCTTATCATACTATCAGACAAAATATGATTAAAGTGATCAACAATAAGGCAACAAAACCAAACGACAGCTTGAAAAACGAACTCAGCACATATCAGATTCAACAATAAACAACCTCAAACTCTAAAAATCAGAGTCAGATGCATAAACCATCAGATCCAAATACATATTCAACGAATCAGCAATCTATAAAATCAAACTTAATACTACAGCCACATGAACCCAATCACAAAGATTACACATCAGATAAGACAACAAAATCACAGAAATTACGAGATTGATGTAATAACAACAGTAAGGTACAAACAATCCTAACACTTACGTTAAATCAACCTAAATCAATCGTGACAACAACAATAGCAATAATCTAGTTAAGAACCAAAAAAATAAAACTGCAATCGAACCACAACAACAAAAATAAAACACTCACAGCTATATCAAATTCGATTAAACAAATAGCAGATTATACTAATTCGAATAGAAAATTAAACATAAAAGTAGCTTAACCTGCGAATAAGACGTTTCTGTTGACGACGAAGCACAGCGCTGAGCTGGCTTATCGAACATAACTCCAAACATCAATCACAAACATCAGCATTAAATCGATAAATCGATTCATCAATACAACCTTATATTTTTCTCAATTTATCAATTTGATAAATTGGACCCCAAACTCAGCTTAAGTTAAACTTATTAAGCTATCACGGAGCTTATTAGATCAACATTATATTATAATGAAAGAAACAAAAGAATAGGACAATGCATTTAAATGATTTCAAAACATTAAGAAAAATAACTATAGATTTAATAGAAACTGAAATTGAACTTTATTCATTAAAAACTGAAAGTCGTTACAAGATTTTAAAAGAAAACAATTCCTATATCTATTTTAACATTATAACATTAGCTAAAAGAGGGATACCAAAATACATGGAAAATGGGGGTAGTTATAGCAGAGGTAGAGGTGTAGGTTGTTGATGAAGACTCGTTTTTTGTCCTTGATTTAGCATCTCTATCTTCTCTTTCCATTCAGTTTTGATCCAAGGGCTAAAAATTGCTCTTGTGCACACGGATTGCCACCCTGGCAATAAGTTTGCTAGTTTGGTTATGATGTGGCAAGAGATGATTGGATCCTTGTCAGGATTGCAGGATATCAACCAATCAGAGATCGTTGGTGACGCAACCAAGTGTCAGGCTGGCACTTGGTATCTTGGTGTAGATCACGCTCCATCTTCCAATTTTATCTAAATCCTATTGCGTGAATGTCACTAGCTCAATTATTTTAGATCCCTTTTTCTAGGGTTCTTATTCTGCTATATGTTCTTCCCTAATTTACTCTTCTCTCGAATTTCTTTTATTTTCTTTTCTTTTGTTTGACCGATTGACCCAAGAAAGTTTATATAAACTTCTTTCCACCGTCTTAACATTTTCCTTCTTGTTTTGGGACTTTGACCCAACTTTCGAACCAAAAGATATGTAAACTCCATTTGTCCCTTATTTTTCTTGTTGTTGGGCTTGGACCCAATGTTATATATTTCTTCATCCGTTGCTTATTCTCTCTTTCGGGCTTTTGGACTTGGGCCTATCCAAGTAAATTAATCAAAAGTATAATAACTTTAATAATAGGCTTTCAGGCCCATTAAGCTCATGTGGGACCCACTTGGCCCAAAATCCTTTAAAAACAATCATGTCTTTTGGTTCTTGATAAAATCTTCAATCTCGTGTCAATTTTTACCGGTTCTTGTGATCTTGGTACCTACACACACGAAACAATAAAACAAGCATATACAATACCAATTTTCATGTGAAATATGTGTTTTAAATCCGTATTGTGATATAAATGATATGAGTAATTACACTCATATCAGACCTCGACTCGTGTCGGGGTGTCGTTTGGTTTGTTTGGGTCTCGGCGCAACAGCAACAACACCATCGGCATCAGCCGGTGGCTGTTTTTAGTTGAGCAGGGGGAACGCAGGCCAGACGGGGGGAACCACCGGCTACAGCCGGTAGTGAGTTTGGTCCAGCAGTGGCTAGCCAAGCCACGACAGTGGCAGCCGGCTAGACCGGGTTAGCCACTGTCGGGCTGGTTCGGTCCGGTTCATGTTTCGGTTTGAATTAAAACACGGGTTCGGTCACGGGATATTTTTAATTATTAAAACATGACTAATAATTAATTTAATTTAATCATGACTTAGGTTATATTTATTAATTAATTATTAAAACATGGACTTATAATTATTTAATAAATCATGACTTAGGTTATAACTAATAAAGTATTAATACATGATTAACCTAAGTATTTTATATGTCTTAATTTAATTAAATCATGCATTTATTTAATTAAATCATATAACTTATATTTTATTAAATTACCATGACATTTAATTAATAAACTATACTATTACTACATGACCTGTGACTTTTAATCAGTAAATTTTAGCTTATATTATTAGCTTATTAATCCAGCTTATTTTCTAAATATGAAAACTTTCTATTTTAGTAAACTTACTAATTTTTGGAAACTTTCTATTTTTAGAAACTGGCCTATTTTTAGATACTGATTTATTTTGGAAACTTTCTATTTTTGGAAACCTGCTATTTTTAGAAATTTACTTATTATTACACAACAAGTATAATAATACAAGAATACAAGATAATACTTAATCAGAATACATGAAATACATGATTTATACAGTATATCATTTAAAATAGTAAACAAGACAAGAACATATAAAACGAGCTAAGAACATGCTATAACCAGTAATGTACTCAGTAATCAGACAACTTATACATGTCCCTTATTTATGTAGCATTAGTGAGATCGGAGTAGGACTATTCATCCTTTCGTCTTTCCTCGTTCACTGGACACAAGGTACGGATTTTCCGTCCTTCAGTATGGACATTCTTTCCTTATTAGGATTCCCCGTTTGCAGCCAACTGTTTTCCCAAGTATATGTTTTATATGTTTGATTACTTATGGTTAGTTTTAAATTTCTAAGCCATATACATGCATGACCAATGTCACCTAGTTGTGGAGGTACCATAACCATAACACTGGAGGCACTAGTGTTATGACTTCCCCACGGCGGAGTGATTGCTCGTGGCGTCCCTTTTCAGTTTTGGCCATATATTTATATTATAATATAGGGCGTATGGGTGCATCCTAGTTACATGTTTTACAGGAGTTTCATGGTGAATGCGATGTGTGCCTTGTATCCTTCACAAGGAGTTGATCCCTCCTACCCAAACTATTTAATTAGAGGCAAACCCTCTTACTGCATGATGAGTTCTCCCCTCTAAGTATTCAGCACGGTGGAACCTCATGACCTATATGGGCTATTGGCTAATTAATACAGTTTTTCATATAGAAACATAAGTCTTTTCAAACTATAAAACCAGTTTTATGAACATGTTCTAGGTTATCAAGGACTTATACATTTCCGCTGCTATTAGTCTTTTATGCTTATGGCATTTCATGCTATACTTGTATATCCGTTCACTGGGCATTATGCTCATTTTCCTTTCATGTTTCCAAACGGCAGGTACTCAAGGGTGCTCGTAGACTATAAGAGTATGTGCATACAGATTGGAAGCTATCTAGCCTTCATTACTTTACGCATTTTCCATACATTACGCTACTTTATTTCTTTGGACATTATTTAGTCCTTTTCCATTTCAGTACTTATATTCATGTGTGTTGAGCTTATACTTGGACTACCGATGTTTGTTTCCGGTATTTCCATTCATGGTCATTTAATGTTTTTAGACATTTACCTTGTATGCTTTGATGACACGCCATATTACCTATGATATTCCATTTACCAAAATGGGGTGTTACAGAGATGGGAGGAGAAAGATTCACTTCTAAACAAGTAGTAATCAACCAAATAACCAAGGATTTGAATGATTTAAGAAGTATGTTTAAATCTGGAAATTTGCGTGCAAAAGAGGTGAAGAGAAAATCTGAGAATGGTCCACTATTTATAAGACAAAAGCCCAACAAATCTTTCTGGGCGCGGTTCCTTATTGATGCTTGCGGTTCCATATCGATAAGGAACCGCATAGGCATTTAAGGAACCGTGGAGGTAGACTCCGCGCCCTTTTGTCTTTTAGTGGGGTAGTCATATCTGGTGGGATAGTTATCCTCAAAGGATATTCCTAAACCATATGGAATATGTCATTTTCAAATTTTAAAATATTTAATTTAATAAAATATTTTCTTAAAAATAAAGTTTAATAAAAACTTTGTCACATTTAATAAAAGGTGAGTTTTAAGAAAACTTAAATCCTTGATCACTTAATTAAGATGAAAACTTGTTTGTTCATACCTTAAGTGGTAATGGTTGAAATGAAAAAATACTTGAACTCAAGAATTCGTTTTTCGTTGTTTTTGTAAATGCTTGTTTTTATATATTGTCGTAATCAAAACAAAGCGAGACCGAAAAATGCAAGTAATGTTTTTGCGCATCATTGCATTAACAGATACCAACGAAGGGATGGAGAAAGTACTCGAGGGTGGTCCATGGTTAATCCGTCTTATCCCATTGATTCTGATTGTTCGGACGCCTACTACGTTATTGAAGAAAGAGGATGTTAAGAAGGCTCATGTTTGGGTAAAATTGAGACATGTTCCTATTGTGTCTTACTCGGAAGTGGGATTAAGTCTTATTACTATTCAGATTGGACGGCCCATAATGCTTGACACATATACTAGTAATATGTGTCTATGATCATGGAGTCGAAATGAATATGCTAGGGATTTAGTGGAGGTGTCGGCTAAAGAAGACCTCTTGGAATCAATGGTCATTGCTATTCCAAGATGTGATGGTGAGGGACATTCATTGGCTACTTGAGATGGAGTATGAGTGTACACCACCACGATGCCACATTTGCAAGGTTTTTGACCATTTTAGTGATGCTTGTCCTACATTGCCGCCAAAACCTTCCAAGGAGGTGCCTACCGATGATAATGAGGGATTTGTGGAGGTTACTAAGAAGAAAGAGAATAACAATTCTAACTCGAGGCAAAAGATTGACTGTATTAAATTGGGTAAGAGTGCTCCTAACTTCTATTATAAAAAATTGGAGAAAGGGACATCATCTCAGCCTAAGAGACAGAACTCGGTTGCTTCTAAGGGTGTGAATTCTAATAAGAATGAGAAACGTTTGGGGCCCTCCAAATATGCTATTGTGATCCTTAAGAAATCTTTTAGTTCATTGAATGTGAAGAGAGAGAATGATTAGGAGGAAGATGTACGCAAGCAAGTTCTTAATGAAAGTGATACGGAGGTTGATGAAGAGCTAGTTATGGATGGTCCTAATGTAACAATACTACTACTTCTCAAAGGGCAAGCATTCATTCGGTCACGGTTACCCATGATTAGTGTCACCTTGTGGAATATAAGGGGACTGAATTTCTCCCCTAAACAAAATGAAGTTCGGCATATGCTGTTAGAGAACACTTTGTACATGTGTGCTATTCTAGAGTCACATGTAGCAAATTCTAATCTTCTTAAAATGTGTGCTCTGGTTTTTCACCATTGGGATTGGACGTCTGGTAGTTATTGTGATAGAGGTGCTAGAATCATTCTTTGGTGGAATCCCAACGATGTTGATGTTGATGTGATCAATTGTGATGACCAAGCTATGCATACTAAGCTTTGGTTAAAATTGGAGAGAAAAGAGATTTTTTGTACGTTTGTTTATGCGCATAATCGATATACTGGAAGACGGGATCTGTGGTCTAGTCTTGGGAGGCATAAGCAGTATGTTCGTGGTAGGTTGTGGTGTATCTTTCATGACTTTAACGCCACACTTCAATCTGGTGACACTTTTCGGGGTCATCCACTGTTGATATTGGTATGAGAGAGTTCTAGGATTATCTTAATGATATCGAGGTTGCTGATGTGCAACATTCTGGGCTACAGTTCACGTGGTCTCAAAAGCCGAAGGGTATGGGGGCTTGCTTAAAAAACTAGATAGGATCATGGCTAACTTGGAGTTCACCTCTGAGTTTGTTGGGGCCTATGTTGTTTTTAAGCCCTATCGGGTGTTTGATCACTCCCCTTCAGTGCTTTCTATTCCTACTGTTTTGAAGCCAAAACCACGTCCTTTCAAATTCTTTAACATCATTACTCGTAGTGATAGGTTTAAGGAGGTTGTTAAGGAAGGTTGGGTCAAGCAGTTTAGTGGTTTCATATGTTCAAAGTTACTCAGGGTCTTAAGATGTTGAAGAAACCTCTACGGAAACTTTTGATCGATAAAGGGAATTTGCATAGCAATGTTAACCGCCTTCGTGACGAGCTTGATAAAGTACAAACTAATTTAGACGTTGACCCGAGTAATATGGGTTTACGTGAGACCGAGGCTCTTGTTGTGGTTGCCTTCAATGATGCGATATTGTTGGAGGAATGTTTCTTGAAACAAAAAGCTAAGATAAATTGGCTTAAGGAGCGTGACTCGAACACAACCTACTTTCATAAGGTTGTGTTAATACGAGTAAGTTCAGCCGTATTGATGTTGTTGAAGATGGTGCGGGTGATATTTATACTAGTGATCAAGTGGCTGATTTGTTTGCTTCACATTATACATAATTTCTTAGTCAGGCAGGAACTACTAGGGAATTTATTATGGAGGACATGTTTCAAAGTCAGCTCACTCATGATATGGATGTGGAAATGGTTCGTCCTATTAGTATTAGTGAAGTTAAAGATGCGTTATTTGATATGGACAATGAAAAGGCGCCGGGACCGGACATGTATTATTTAAAGAATTATGGGACATTGTTAAGGAAGATCTAATTCTAGCTGTTCGTGAATTCTTCATTAATGGGAAACTCCTAAAAGAGCTCAACCATACAATCATTACACTTATTCCTAAGGTAAACACTCCTAATCGTGTGAATGATTACCGGCCTATATCTTGTTGTAATTTCTCTTTAAATGAATTAGCAAAATCATTGCTAATCGTATTAAAGAGAGTTTGAATATTCTTGTTAGTCCGAATCAATCAGCCTTTGTTCCTGGGAGAAGCATTGCGGATAACATTCTCTTGACCCAAGAATTGATGCATAATTATCACTTAGATCGTGGGGAACCAAGATGTGCTTTTTAAAGTGGATATTCAAAAGGCGTATACCTTGGATTCTGAATTATTTCTATTCTTTCTCTTCATTCTAAACCCTAAAAATACTTGATGAAGAATTGACAATAACGTGGCTGCAATCTTGCAATTACAAATTGTTAATAAGAAGTATTACCTGGAAGAAGACTCGATGACTAGTTAGTTTTTGATATCCAAGGAAGAAAAGATGCTATTAGTATCACCCGTTGGATTAAAAGAGCCAATTCAGTTTCCTATCGTATTTGAAATTATAAAATGAAGCTTGCTATAAGAAGATAGCACTTCGCCAGTTATCTTGGTAAATTCTTTATACTCAATACATAAGATCGCTTGATTAAATTTCAAATATTTCTTATCGAGAAGATGAAAGAAGAACTCCGCCAACTAATGATAAAAGAAATTAATCTCGAGACATACACAAGGAAATTTTTAGAGTTAGTAGAGTTAAATCCTAATCCGTAGAATGAGAAAAGCCTTCATCAAAATATTTTATCATGGAATTATGTTATGGAATTTCATCTGAAATTCTATTAAGGAGACTCTATCAGAAGATTTTGTTAGAAAAGTTTATTAAGGAATTCTATCGAAGATTTTGAAGAAAGATTACCACTTCCAAAATCCCAATATTTTGGAAAAAGTTATTAACCTTTACCCAAAAATTTGATGAACAAGGTAATTAAGCACAATCCTATGCAAAAATCAGAAAAATCTTAAGCGTAAACTCGGCAATGAATGAACGTCTGTAGAGTCTAGTAAACCAGAACATAGGATTATAAATCCAACCTACGGCAAATATGAAGGAAATTTTCTTCTGTGTAAGAAATGCACCCTGCATCACAGAAATTTGCACCATCTGGTGTCAGATTTTCAACATAGTAGATCATTGGACTAGGATTTGTAAGGGCAAGTGGCCTTATAAATCATATGCTTGGTAAGATTATTCTGTATTTTATAGGGAATAAAATACCATCTTCTATTTTTCAACGCCGTTCGTCTCAAGAAAATCGTATTCCTAGGTATTATATACAAGACGTCTTACACACGCCAACGTAAAAAGGATACTTAAGGGTAGAATAATTTTTTATATTCGTGTTATGTCGGAAATTTCTAAGTCAATGATTTACATTCTGTTTATTTGATTGAATTATGACGCTTTTTCAGTCAAATAAATATTAAATCATTAAATTTATAATTTCTTCCTTGCATAAAGTTGGACGCATCTTTATGTTAGTGAGAATTTATAAATGGACTTAAATAGATTCGATATAAGACAAGTGTAGACTTAATAAAACGTTTGAATTCTAAAGTGAGAAATTACATGTATTACTATATTAGAAAATTACGTCAATGTTCGTCGTAGATTTAGAATTTTTAACATACTTGGGAGTTGAATTATTCTATTCAATCCGAAGAAACTTTAAAATCCTTATATTATGCTTTTGAAGCAGAATATTAAGTCATCCGACTTACTAGTTCAACTTGAATTCCTCCATGGAAAAAGGAAAGAACAATGAGGATTTTGACACTTCAAGTAGAGATGATGTCATCTGGATCATTGTCGATTGTTTTACTAAGGCTACAGGATTTATTCATATTTAGGAAATTGATAATATGGAAACTCTGACAAGATTATATGTGAAATAATCTGTTGACATAGAGTATCAATATCTATCATCTAAGATCATGACGAGTATTTCACATCTTGATCCTAAAAATATAGTCAAAATTTGTGTGTTATACTTAAATAAGTATACTGATTTGTTAAGTGGAAGAACTATCTAAATACTAAACTACATACTTCATGTATGTGTTATAAGTTTGGAAGGACACTTAACTTTGGTAAAATTTTCCCGTGTAACAGAAGTTTTCATGTTAGAATCAAAGCAATACTACTTGAAGCACTCTATCGAAAGAAGTGACATTTACGTATCTGCTGGGCTAAAGTTGGAGATTTTCAACTTATGAGACCCAAAATAGTTCATGAAACTGTTATATTAGAATAGAGCTTCGTAGAACGTTGAATTATGTTAAGAATCTGCTGAATTAAAATGGTGATTTAAGATAATCCAAGAGATTATTTTGATAAAGAGTTCTCACTGTAAATGAGAAACTACACCATATTAAACAGTATCTAGTTGAAAAGGATCTTTTCTCAATCAATTACCCAAATTGATTTTGAAAAGTGATAATCAATTCAAGATTTTGAATTGAGTAGTGACATATTGACTTGAGTTTCCCAAAGAACTCAGTAATAATCACAATCCTTTTCGTATTTTGGAATTTAAGGACCACTTATGTGATTAACTGGCATGTTTTCTATATTTCATTCGGTATTAAACTAAATTATTATGAGGTAATAATATGATGTTGACCACTAAGACATGAATGATATCTCATATATAACCATTTTGATGAAAATGATGATAAAAGAGATCGATTTAAAACTAAATACCAACCGTAAAGCTATATTCTTGATATGTGAATAAAATTCTAAGAAAGAATTTGAACACCGACGAGCTATGTTTGCCCTTAATAAGCTATGTTACCCTTATATTCTCGGGACGATATTTCTTTTAGGAGGAGAGACTATGTCAACCCATAAATTTCACATATGTGTTATAAGCTATAACTGTCTCAATATGAAAATTTGGCTAGAAATTTTTGCTTTTTATACCTTACTTGGTAAGATGAACTGCTTCTCACAACCTGAACTGCCATTACAACATATTCATATATGTTGCCAATACAATGTATATATCAATTCTAAGATCTAAAAGTGATCTAATAAGTTCAATATTAATAAGAACATCTCAAATATAACCATGATGCCCTAAATTCCCTTAGAAACTCTAGAATCCCTATAAATGAGTTGTAAACTCAAGCATGGTAAACTATGAATGGAGAATACATTTGAATAAGTTATTATGGAATATAAAAAAGTTTTAAACTATACTTTGAAGACATAATAATACCTAAGAATGGCAAGAACAAACCATACAAAGCTAAGTACAAGTAATTGTACATAATAGTCTAGCTCACCACCTAGAAACCCTTGGTAAATAAAATTTCAAGCAATATAACTATAAATAAATGTGTACTATTATTAAACACATTATACTAATTCTAATACACCATATAAAGAAAAGCAAAATGATCACAAAACACTAATATTCACTAATCACAAGCTAATTACAAGAAAATGACCTAAAACCAAGATTAGCGTATAGAATCCAATCTATAATGAATTAGGCTCTAATCTTTTGCCATTAATTATAAAACTCAACAATGTATCATATTAAGATTATACATTTATTTCAAGTCAAGTTACAAGTTGGTAAAGCATAAAGTACAAGTTATCAAAACATAGGATCTTAAGCTCCTATCATTGTCCCTAGAATATGATCAACCTATACAAACCCTTAAACTAAAAATGTAGAATCCCTAGAAGTCATAAAAATACTATATAAGCCCTAGAATAAGTGTATATAAAGGTACAAAAACTCATTACCCAAGATAGAAAGTAATTAGGATTAATGACCTAAAAACCCTAATATTAAGAAATCTACATAGAATCACTACCTAGTTCCTTTTGGACAAGTCTATAAATATTTATAGAACTTCATTAAGGTTATAAGATTATATTAAGACAATTTACAAGTACCCAAATGCACAAGGTACAAGATTTCAATGCATGGCTTGTAAATTAGGTCAATATGAGTATTTTCACCCTTTAGACATGTTTACTAAGAATAACTTAATAAAACAAATGTAGGGACTTCATGAACACATTAAAGACAATGAATGATATATAAATTAAGTTTACATCAGTAGCTAGTTGAAGGATAATCACATTTACTCCATAAATCATTAGAAACCCTAACCCGCCTAAGTTTTCTTCCCATTTTCACATCAAACCTTTGTTAAACTTCAAACCAAAGACCCAAACTTATTAATTACAATATACATACCCTAATTAAACCTTAATCCATCACTAATCACATTAATAAGCCCTTAATCACCAAAAACACAAATCATAAGTTACAAGCCCTAGTTTTGAAACCTGGTTTTGTATTTTCCCTCCAAAACTCATTTTAAACTCTTTCCCTCCCATTCCAAGTTTGAAATCATATATCTTAAGTATCCTAGGATATTTTAGGCTGTGTTTAAGTAGGAGGGTAATCTACTTGGTTGCTACACATCATTGATCCTATTTATATGTTGCCTTGAGGTGTTTTTAGCCACAAAACCAAGATTGACATGAATCTAGCTCCTACAAACGTGCACAGACTTACCCTAGGCACCCTTAGTCACTAAGTTATCCATAATAAACGTTCATATCCAGAACTTGGAGCCTAAGGCATGGAAAATCTATAAATAAAGGCAAAATGCACACATAGAAACTTGCACCCCGTTTTCTCTTAACCTCAATACCCATTCTGATTTACACTTCTATATATGTTCAAGGACATTTCCCAAGACCAGAAACCAGGTCTAGAAGCTAGACATTGAAGCTCTTTAAGCTTTGATAGCAAGAGGTGCTCATAGGAAACCATTAGGAGCCATTTTGGAGCATCCTAGGTAATCTCTATGTTAGTTATGCTTTGATCTTGTTATAATACTTTGCTAGAGTTGTTATAATGCCAAATTTATGTTAGAAATATAATCTAAAAGAAACTAAGTCATTTCATCATTTTAAATGGAAGTTATAAGCTAAAAATGTCTTAAAACCCTAGTTTTGTAATTTACATAAAATAATAAGCAAAAACCCATTCCAAAAGCTATAATTATGAAGAAATATTGTTATTATGATTATAAATATGTTTTGAAACTTTGCTTTAAAATCCTAGATCATTTGGTCCATTTTTGAGGTTGTTAGGTTATTTTTACAAGTATAGGGACTAAAACTATCATTTTTAAAACTATTTAACTTTTTGGGCCAAAAGTGTCATTTAATAAAATTATAAGCTATAATAATAAATGTTGGAAAGTTTGAGGTCCTAAGGTTAAATATTGAGGGTTTAAATGCAAATACTAAAACTATATACTTTAAGGGTTAAAAGTGTAATTATACCAAAGTGTAACCAAAAGGGCTATATTTGCCAATTTTGAAACTAAAAAATATTAATTATGAATATGAGGAAGTAATGAAAGTATCATGTTAGTAGGGAACTTTGTATAAAGATGTTCCATCTCGATATTACGTTCTAACTTAGTGGTTAGGTTTACGATTTAAAGTGCCCTCGCTCCTCGAACGTTTATAGAATGGCTTCTAAGTATGATAGCCCGAACAATGGTGCTAGAATTACAACCAAATAATAATAAAAGAATATATAACCAACACTTAATAATACTGAACTAAAAATCAAAGACTTGATACTATACACAATGTATTAATCCAGGTTTGTGTGAGATCAAGTTGTTGTTTATGAGACCAAGTTGTGGTTTGTATGATCAAGTTGTTTATCCGTGAATGATATATATCTGATTATAGCTCGGATTCTATAGACATAAGGTTAGTTCATAGCCTCACTTTTAAAGTTTTGTAAATATTTTCAAAACCCGTGAGGGGGATATATGTTAAAACCAGAATACATGTGTTTTTAACTATATGATTTTTAAATATTATATCGTGAGTCCATAGCCTTACTAAAGTATACTACATTCGAATGATTTCAAAACCCGTGAGGGGGATATATGCCAAATTGGAATACAAGTATTTTTGGTATGCTTTCCAAATATGATTCATTGACACTATGTTTACTACTGCCTATGAAAGTCCCTTTTTAATTGTGAACCGCTAATCATTTCTCGGAATGAGCGCTAATATCATAAATAGTACGATTGGAGACTGACATTTCCTGTCTGGGCAAGTCGTACTTGCTAGCACCTCAGTGGTCAAACATGCATACTTTATTTTGCTAATAAGGATAGTTTGGCATACTTCCTCATAAGGGCAAAGTGTTGGTTCCTATGTCTAGTTGCGATATCATAAGCTTAGTGCAATTGAATCATCATTTTATTCAAACTTACGAGCAAATAACAACGTAGCTTAGGAAAAGGATCTTGTATTCAAACTGATTTTTTTAAAACATATGAATTCACTCAATCTTTGTGTTGACTTTAAGCATATATTTCAGATAATCGTGACTGATAGCATGGAGCAGCACAAGATGACATTAAGAAGCACAAGACTGAAATTATTCTAGATTATGGGAACCTCGTATTGTAAAACTCTGATTTTTCAATGAAATATAAAGAAAGTTGATTTCATCACTCTTATGAGTTGTTTTCTATTATTATGACTTGTGTTCTATGAAGTAATACCCGACCTCAATGTTCCGCTGCATAAAGGTAAAATGGGGGTGTTACAAGGTATAAGACTATGCTTCATTTCCTTGAGCAACAACTTCGTGAACCGGAGCTATTACTATAGGTACTTGAAAATCAACACTTGGTGGAGTAAAGAATTCATCAAAGAACGGTTGAGGCAAAGTATCCCACTCAGACCTAGTAGGTGGTGTAAATGATGATGAAGAAGGGTTGTTTGGGACAATGACAGAACTGATTGTACTGGGTCCCATTTCATGAAGCGCGGATTCGGAGCTGCTTTGCTCAGAAGCAATAGCTGCCAGCTCATCGAAATCGACATTCATAGTTTCAAGGATTTTACGGGCGATTTGGTCATAGATTCAGAATGCCTTTTTTATGGGTGCAAAGCTAATGAAGATACCTATATCAGCTCTTGGTTGAAGTTTTCCAAAGTTCTAACTATCATTTGTTGGGTAACATAGTGCACCAAACACATGAAGATATGACAAATCAGGTAACTTTCCATGTAGAAGCTCATAGTGTGTTTTACCATGACGTTTGTGTATGAGAGATTGGTTTGGGGTGTATAATGTTGAAGCTATTGCCTCTGCCCATAAAAATAACGGAGCCTTTGCGTAAATCAACATCGTTCTAACAGTTTCATTAGAGTATGATTCCGTCTTTTAGCGACACCATTTTGTTGTGGAGAGCGAGCCACTGATGTTTCATGTGAGATGCCAACCTGCTCATAATAATTACGCAGAGTTTGATTAACAAATTCGGTTCCATTATCAGTATAAATACGGCGAACGGTGGTATTAAGGTGAACTTGAATCATTTTGAGAAACTTGATGATATGTTTAGGAGCCTCATCTTTAGAGCTTAAAAACTTTAGCCATGTAAACCGAGAGTAGTCATCCACAATAACAAGGATGTACTTTTTCCCACTTATACTTTCAATACGTATTGGCCCACAAATATTCATATGCAGAAGATAAAGTTTCTCTGGTTGGTGTCTTCATTCTTAGGTTTGCATGATTTCTTAGTGATCTTCCCCATTTTACACGCGAAATACAAATGATCCTTGTGAAATTTAAGTTTAGGAAGACCATGAACAAGTTCATTCTACGCCAAAGGTTAATAGCGTCAAAGTTAAGATGAGATAACTGTCGATGCCTGATGAGATGGCATTTATACATGATCTCATCGTTCTTTTCGGGCTTTAAATGCATTAAAATGTCATAAAATACCATATATATGCTTGTATTTGTTTACTTGTGTGTTTTAGGCATAGATATCGTGAAAAAGACAAAAGATCACAAGAAACAAGGAAAAACGGACACGAGAAACGAAGCCGTACAAAGAACCGGGCCCTAGTTCATGAATTATCCAAGATTAAACCTTGAAGACTTGAAGAAATACAAGATTGATCCTCAATGAATGAAGAAATGAAACTTAAAACCCTTGTGAAGTCATAATTACAAGTTTGGTCCCTTAAGTTTGTTAAAATTGCAAAAAGGTCCTTCAACTTTGAAGAAATGGCAAGATTAGTCCCTCAACAATTCTAAATTGCCATTTATGGTAACTCATACATTGAAGACCTTTGAAGATCAAGAATGTCCAAAATCAGTCCCTCAAATATTCAAACATGGCAAAAACTACCCTTGAAATACTTTTGCCAAAGTTTTGTGCCAAAAGTGTGAAAATGAAAAACTTATTTAACAAAAGGGAATGGGGTTTTGTTGGCTAAAAACGTTTAATACCCATTTCACCAAAACACAAGGGCCAAAGGTGTACAAATGAAACTTTCAAACACAATTTGCGCCAAACACTTACCTTTCCCCCATTTTCGGATCAAAAGTTACTACTATTCACCTTGATGAACCCAGTAACTCCCACCACTTAAACAAAGGGTAAACTGCAATTACTCTTACCCACACTTGATTCACACGCCCAGAAACATAACCCACACACAAAACCCTCAATCCCATTACCCAATGGACCCCACACTCAACCTCGTCCACTAATGAAAATGCAACTTTCTCTCCAAGTAATCTGACGTGTCAAGATCAACAGCTAAGAGTCATAGCTTAACTCCAAAGCTAAAATGAACGTCCATGATTCATTTGGACAGCTCACCAACATCAAACAGCATCAAGCACTCAAGGGCAATTTTGAGAATTCATAGCTAGGGTTTTTAGCATTCTAGAACCATCTGTTAGTCCTATAAAAGGAAACCTCAACTTGTGAGAGTCCCTTTGTTCCAGTTTTACCTTTTAAACATTGTAATTCCTTTTTAAAATTTATAAAAGTTGGTATTTTGAGAAAATTGTAATTCCTTTTTATGTTTTTGAAAGTTGGTATTGTTTAAGGGTAATTCTGAGTTCCATTTGATGTTGTAAGTGTGCTTGAATCATTTGGTTCAAGGACGTTTATGTTTGGTAAGGTTTTCAAGTTTGAAAAAAGCTTGAAAGGAGGTTTCTGATTTTGCTATTTTTGTTGTACTAATCCTTAACCAAAATCTATAAGCTCTTGCAAGCTTGTTGACACCAAGCTTGTGAAGGGATTAGGGCCTTTGGTTGGGCTGTTTGTTCATTGTGTTGAAGAAATCAAGCCCTTGAGTTTCTGCTTAGAAACATCAACCAAGGCAGTCATCCATCTTTCTTGTTGAAGTACCTTGGTCTTATTCTAGTTGTTGAACAAGGTCCAAGGAGCATTGCTGGTCCTCCTAGGATGTCGTGGAGGACAGGTATAAGCTCTTGTTAAGTTTCCTCTAAAAAATCATATGATTTGGTATGTGATTTGGTGATTTTGTGTTTGTGCTTTGTGTTTTATGGTTGCAATCTGTTAGTTGTCACCTAGTATAGCTATTTGATCTATAAAATCAGTAGGTTGTTTGAAGGATTAAGAATTTTGTTTGAAAAGTGCTTAATAAAGGATTGTTTGGGATTACTGGTTCATAAAGCCTTGTGGCCTTGTGCGTTTGGGAAGTCTAAACAAGTCATAATATACAAGTTTTAGTCATTGGTTAAGTTTCTGCAGGTTTGGAAAAAGGATTTGAAGTTTTGCAAAAATCTGATAAAAAGTGTTTTGGAATTGGTCAAACACATCAGATCTAATAACTTCTTTGTTACTTGGATCTAAGGTCTGAAATCAGGCTTGGGAATAGTTTGGGTGATAAGCTATCTGTTGGTTATCTGGTTGTTGAATTTGGTGGCTTATTGAGTTTGTTATAGCTTATCAAAGTTGGTTGAAGTGGTCATTTGCATCAGCAAAGTGACCACCTCATTTGGTGCTTGCATTTGCTTTTCTAGTGTAAGGATTGTTGTTTTGTTGCTTGGATCATGTTTATGTGCTGCTTGTGAAGATATTTGGCTATTTGGATTGCTTTGTTGATAGCTTATAAGCTTACTGGCTTATTTGTGCCAAAACTCATCAAGTCTACTCAACTGGTAGACCTTGATTCACAAGGTTTGTACTCAAGCCTTGACCAGCAGGGTGAAAACAAAGCTTTAACACTTCATTAAGTCTGTCAACGTCCAAATTTGTGCTTGTCGGTGTTTGATTTTCTCTTGTCAGTGTTTGACTTTTGGTCAAACATGGTCATATAGCTTCTTGAATCTGTTTTGCTTATTGGTACATGCAACAACTTGGTTTTTGTAATAGAACTCATTTTTCTCAGCTTAATAACAAGTCTGGAAGGTTACAAGTCTTTTGGTTAAGCTTTTGCTAGGAAACTGGCTTATTTGGCTTTTTCAGCCAGCTTATTGGTTCTTACAGCTTATTCTACTTGGCTTTTTGTGGTTTTCTTGATTGATCATTCTTAGTTAAGTTATTTGTGAGCTTTTTCAACAAACCAGAGCTTCTGAAACGCCCTTGAACTCTAACCCGACTATTTTGTCGTTTTGTGGAATTGTTCTTTGCTTATTTCTGGCTTATTGACTGAGGTTTTTCAAAGTTTCTTTTTACATATCTCTTTAGTATCCCAAAAGAAGGTTGTGTGTTAAATTAGAGCTTATGGTATTGGCTTATTGCTTAATGGGCTTTTTGGCCCAATAAGAATAAGTTGTTTGTTCATTAAGCTGTGATAAGCTCATTTTCAGCTTTTGGGCCTTCAGAGTTTTGTGTTTAGAATTGAATTTTGAGTCAGATAGGGCTTTTCCAAGTCATTTGGGCTTATTTTGACTTTTTGGGCTAAAAAGCCCATTAAGCTTGACTGTTTTTGCTTTTAGCCCCTTTGGGGGCCCATTAGGGGTAATTTGGTAATTTCACTTTCATTTTCTGTTTATTTAGGTTAAAATAAACTAGTTTGCAAGTTTTTAGAGTTTTTTATAATTTTTGGATTTTTAATATTATTTTATTATTATTTTTCAAATTTCACATTTTTGCACTTTTTATATTTTTCTTAGCTTAAATACATTAAAATAGGATTTTTTTTTCAACTCTTAGATTAATTTTATCATCTTTAGATTAATTTTTATAATTATTTTAAGTTTTAATAGTTCTTAAATCATTTTAAATAGTTTTTCTTAGTTTAAAAATTTATAAAAATAGTTTTTAATCTTGTTAGGTCATTTTAGAGGTTTATCAATTGAAAAATCTTTATTTGGGCTTTTTGATAATTAATTTGATTTTTAGGGCTTTAATTAGCATTTAAAAATTAATATTTAATTAATTAAAAGGTTTGAAAAAGTTTTGATCATTGGTAAACTCTTAGTTTATTTATTTTGATTTTTGGTAATTTTTAGAATTAATTTTTATTTTTGCTCTTTTTACGGTTTTACGTTAAGTCGTAGTAGTAATTAATTTCACGTCTTCATCATTCTCTTTTCTCATCTCCTTCTAACCAATATTAATCTCAAACCAATTACGAGTTACTCTCACACATATACCTCCTTGGGAAACGAACTTCATTGGGTCATTAGTGTTTGATTTTCCTAAATCATCACTTAATACTTTTCCCTATTTACCTCCTTTTCCTAAAGGTGTGGTAAAACGCTACAATCATTTTGGCGCCGCTGCTGGGGAGGTGTGTCGTGATTAATTTGTCTTGTTGTTTTTAATATTAACCATAAATAGTATTTGTATTAGTAGAAATCTACTAATACGTATTATCGTTTTTTTTTGTTTTTCTTGTGAAATTATTATTACTATATTGTATTAAGTATCACAATCAATACAATATATCTCCAAAAGTGTGAAAACACAACCTTAATTGGGATTTGATCTCCTAATTATTGTATTCGAATCTCAAACAAAAAGAAAAAGGCAAAAATAGATAAATACTTTCGTGAAGCTCGATTTTGAAAGATACGAACTATAAGGTGGGTATAAGGCGGGTATTACAAAATATACCCTAAGGAAAAAGGCTCTTAAGTGCTTCGCGCCGCCTCGTTTCCACGCTTGCTTGTGAGTATTTTGAGATTGAAGGCTAATCGAGGGTTTTGCCGCCCAAAGTATTATTACATATAATATATTTGCTTCGTTTCTTTGTGATTAAACCTTCTTGAACAATTTGGTTTTCACCAAAGTTCTAAAGTCATTCTAAGGCGTTCACTCCACATGATCGTTTGCATTCTTTTGAGGCTTCTTTAATCAAGAGTTTGATTCGTGGAGAGATTTGGTAGATTGTTATCTACGAAGATACACCAAAATCCAAAAAAAAAATTAAAAACAATCAAAAACACAAAAAAATTGAAAATTCACAAAACACCCAAAAAGAATCTTCTTTGCTCACCTCCCATTCTTCGTGAAGTTTATGATCACTCGTAATCAAGCAAATCGAGCTCGTAAACGTCTTCAAAAGCAAGCAAATCAAGAGACGTTGATTGAAGAACAAACTCCAATTGTTGAACCTATTGTAGAACAAGAAGTCGTCATGGCTAATCGTACTATGATGGAGTTGCTACAAGCACCCACCGTGGGTTTTGGAGAGGCCATTGTGATTCCCGCTATCCTTGCGGAGAATTTCGAGATTAAGACGGGTTTAATGTCGATGTTGCAAGCAAATAAGTTTAGAGGTCATGAAAAAGACAACCCGCATTACCACATAAGGAATTTTAATCGTCTCACCGCTACTAGCAAGTTTAAGGATGTTCCACATGACGCCATTAAGATGATGTTGTTTCCATACTCGTTAGATGGGCCCGCTTAAATTTGGCTCGAGAAAGAACCGCCAAATTCGATTTTGACATGGGGTGATCTAGTTTCTAAGTTTGTGAACAAATTTTTTCCACCATCTAAAACAACACATTTGAAAAATGAGATTTCAAGGTTTGTACAACGAAATAATGAAAGTTTTTCAATGGCATGGGAACGATTTAAGGAAATGTTACATGAATGTCCACACCATGATTTTTCGGAATTGCATCAAGTTGATACTTTTTATAATGGGCTTAATGATCATGAACGAGATTACTTGAATGTCGCCGCGGGTGGTAATGTTTTGTGCAAAACGACCGATGAAGCTTTAAAGATTATCGAGAATAGATCTAAGGTTTATAGCCCTCGTAACACACCGAGTGTTGCCAATATGGGTTCGTCATCGTCGTCATCATCTCGTAGCATTAATGCCTTACATGATGAAGCTAATGAGGAAAATCGGTTTTTCGATAGATTTGCTAATCTTATGACTTATTGGAAAGCACAAGAGGCTTTGAATTCCGCTTCGGTTAAAGCGGTTGAAAAGAGTTGTTTGTCTTGTGGTGGAGCTCATGATCTTTCCGAGTGCATTACCGCCGGTGGTAACACTTCGAGTGCTTACGTAGCAACGGGAACTTACAACCAAAACAGCCAAGGTTCCCGCCCAAATCAAGCTCCACCAAATCAAAATGCTAATAACTATCGATACAACAATCAAGGTGGTAATTATCAAGGCAATTCACGTAACTACAACAAAGGGAATTATCAAAGTGGGAATGGACAAGTCACTAATCAAAACCAAAACCGTGATTTTCAAAACACTACACAAGGTTTTCAAAATGCTCACACTAAAAATCTTCAAGGAGAATTTTTGGATTATGCTAAAGCAAATGATACTAAGTTTGATAACATGCAACGTGAGATGATTAGCTTAAGATCC
This sequence comes from Glebionis coronaria, assembly GCA_025667525.1. NCBI lineage: Eukaryota > Viridiplantae > Streptophyta > Magnoliopsida > Asterales > Asteraceae > Glebionis > Glebionis coronaria. The sequence continues at coordinate 757,933 of JANFOE010000609.1, read as the reverse complement.
GAGTTGAAAAACGAGTTGAAAAATGAACTTGCTAATGAACTTAAAACTCATGCAAATAAAATGGAAGGAAATGTTCAACGTCTTCAACAAAATCAACAAAAGATGGAACAAGAACAACATGAGATCAAGCAAGAATTGTTAAAAGCTGATTTAAGGCAATCAAAATTTGAGGACCGAATGGCAAAAATGTTTGAAGCAATCATGTGTAAACCCTCTTCCTCGGGTGGTCTTCCTAGTGATACCATTGCAAACCCGAAGGGAGAAATGAAGGTTATTACTACACGAAGTGGTATAACTTTCAAGGAACCAATCTCTCGTTCAAGTACTTCTACGGAGAAGGAAATCGAGAGAGAGCCCGAGGTGATGGTCGAAAAGGAGCATATTACAATCCCACGAAGTACCGCTCATACCACACCTACGGTTGAACCAATACCAATTGTGGAACCCGAGATTCCAAGGCCGTTGCCTAATGTCCAACCCACACCACCCTTACCTTACCCTTCGAGACGTAACAAGGAAAAAGCACAAGAACGGAATAATTATCAATTTGAGCTTTTTATGAAAATGTTTCATGACATACATTTTAACATAAGTTTTGCCGACGCTCTTATCATGATGCCTCGATTCGCCGCAAACTTTAAAAGTATGCTAAAAAACAAAGAGAAGTTACAACAATCGTCTAGTTGTTCATCGGTTTTTCTTAGCCGCATACCACAAAAAGTCGGTGATCCCGGTTAAATTTTGATTCCGTGTGCAATTCAAGGTATGGAGGATGCTACGCCTTGGCCGATCTTGGTGCTAGTATTAATTTGATGCCTCTTGAGATTTCCAAATCGCTTTCGCTTCCGGCTCTTACTCCTTTGAACATGTCTATCGAGATGGCCGATCATTCTACAATTTTAGCATGTGAAGTAGCCGAGGACGTTTTCGTTAAAGTCGGAAAGTTTTACTATCCCGTTGACTTTATCGTTGTAGACATTCCTATCGATCGAAAGTTCCTCTTATTTTGGGTCGTTCATTTTTGGATACATCGAGAGCACTTATTGATGTTCATGCTTGAAAAATCACCCTTCGTTTCAATGAGGAAGAACTTGTCATCAATGCAACACAAAACTCCAATCTTTCTCATGTCTATTCTATTGCAACTTTAACCATGGTAATTCAACCAATGTCGTTTGCAAAGAATTTTCACCAAGAGTTTTAGGAAATGTCGCCAAAAACAATTTAACACTTCCTCCACCGGTAGAGGTAATGAGTGTAAAGCCTACAAAGAAGAAACCGTCAATACTTGAATCGAAAAATCCTTCGCTTCACCTCGAACATTCATTCTTGAAAAGTGTTGATAAGTCGCCGGTTTCTACGGAAGATCTTTCGGATGACGAATATGTTGACCCCGATGGGGAGGTTTTCTTTGTCGATAAACGTTTTGAGAACTTACCACCACCAAAACCAAAACGGTTTTCAAATGTGAGAATTTTTAGTGTGACTAACATCGTCCTAGAAACACCAAATATTTTCGACATAATCAAAAAGGGTTTTCATAGGGAGAGTTTAAAAGGTAAAAAAGGAAAAGATTTTAAATGTGATTTAAAAGATTTTTCTACAAATCTAACTCCGTCATCACCACGTGTTTTGAGTTCTACAAGCTCGTCTACTCCTTTTGACGATGCTTTGTGTGGTTTTAGTATGGGGAAGCCCCTTATGTTCCCTCATCCTTGTCCACCGAGGACGAGATATTCGATCCCGGAATTTCATGTAAAGGGAAATCTCGGTCTTCCACCGATGCAATAAATGGAAAATCTTTCTATTTGATTGGTGCGAGTCTACCTCGAGTAGCTCATGGTTTTTGTGACTTACCCATTGTCCCACCCTTCTATTTCTTCTCATCTATTTTCTTTAAACCCTTTGGGTTTGTGTTGACACATGATGAAGTGGCGTTGATTTGTTTTCCAATAAAACGAGAACGCCATCTTCGATCCCGGTATTTTGCATCATTAAAGGACTTAGTCCTTAATACCGGTTGCTTTTTGGGCCTTGTTTATCATGTAAGCCCCATTAAAAAAATTAACCATACCATGATTTTCCCTAAATGTTCACATTTTGAGGGGATCGAGTCGAGCTCATGACTCGGTAATCAAAAACGAGGTGCCTCGTGGGGGAGATCCCATGCTTATCCTTTTATGCTTACTAATAACTAATTAGAGGGGATTTGTGCCCTTCCAACTCGTTGTCTTGTGGTTGTTTGTGATTGTGTTATCTAGATCATCATCATCATCTACGATTGAAGACTCTCGTGTCCATCGTTTGCTTGAAGAAGTTTTTCACGAATCCATTGACATATCCTTTATTGTTCTAAGAATTATCTTTTAGCATACTTAATAAATGGCTTTAGATATATTGTTGATCACCCTTTCCATGCTAGATCCTAAGCATTCGATTCTTCGTCTCTAGTATGGGGGTGCTCCACCTTTAGACTCGAAACATTGAGGACAATGTTTACTTTTAGTATGAGGGGTGAATAGGTACTTGCTTTGCTACGCCCTCACGTTTTCCAACTTTCAATGTTTTTGTTGCTAATAAGGCTAAAAATGGCCAAATTTTAAAATTTTTTCTTAGTTTTCATAAGTGTTTTCAAGACACGAATGTATATTTTACGATGGGTAAAATAAGAGCTAATTTTTGACTTGATGCGCATTTGGAGCCATTTACATACCTTAATCCGCTCAATTCAAGTTTTGCTAGACTTTTATATAGGGAGCTTTAAAACGCGAAAGTCTTAGCTCATTCGGGTTAAGAACAAGAACTTTTCGCAAGTTCCTATAATTGATCCTAGAAAGTCACTTATCAAGGGAACTATAAAATGCATTCTCTAAACTTGAAAAAGTCCAAGAAAGTGCAAGATCCTATAGGTGGCTTGAAAACCCAAAACTTTGATTTGATATAGTCTTAATGAAAGCTAATCCAAATTTGGCTTAATTTTGACTTGCATGGCTAAGTATTCACGAGTCTCTTTAATTAGAGGTCTTTATATAGTGAAGAACGAGAAGTGATAGAGTTAGGCAAGTGATCATGCTAAACGTAGAACATGAAAATGTTCTTTCAAAAACTCATATGTTTTTAATTGTGGCTTTTTCTTCCCATAAGATCAATGCATTAGGAATAAAAATAATTGCAATAAGCAAGGTCGTACGATTTGAAAGGTTACTTAGCTTCTAGCGCAAGATCGTTTAAAAGTTACTCGGGGTTAAATAGAGTTCATAGCCATGGCATAACTTATTGAAGCAGGACGCGAAGATTGGTGAAGATCCAAAAAGGCCCTAACAAGGCATGAGGAGCTATATTTTGTTGCTAAAGATCCAAGATGATGTGAAGTATCATTATTCCTAAATCAATATGAAGGATCGAGACACACGACGAAAAGCAATTACTCCCCTAAAGATCATGGAGAAAGTCTATCCAAAAAGACCCTTACAAGGTATGAGGATAAATATATCCAAGTCCGAAAAGGAGGCGGATCGTTGTATATCAAAGTCCAAAATAAAGATTGAAAAAAATGATGAAGTCGTGGTCCAAATATGAAGAATCTCTCAAAAACGTCAAATGAAGAAATTCCAAATATATAAAGAGAAGACCATAATTTCAAGAACGTCTTCCCAAGATTTGAAGTATGAAGTACATGCCAAATATCGGTCCGAGAAAGGTCTCAAATCGTGAAACGAGTTATGCCAAGATATGAACTTAAGGAGATACTCGAGAAGCCGTTTTAAAAGGTTTTGTCCTTCGGCTAACTATCGATTAAATCGTGCTACTTTGCTTTCGGACTAATAAATACTCAAATAAATCAATATGAATCACTTGTGATCCATGACAAATAGTTAAAAAATGCTAGTAACCCATTTCCTTTCATAATAACTAGGATTGCGGGGAGAAAAAGTATTACACAATTTGGACGTATAAGTAGTGTTAGCATTGTGACTTGTACCAACAATGATCTCGTTTTTGCACTTAGCATGGAATGTATGACAATCAAGGATGACGAAATTTACTCTAAGGGACATTTACTTGTTTCTATTCTTTGACCCTAAAAGTCACATTCGTGATGAAAATCATGTATTATGTCTTTACACATCTTCGTAGTATTATTGCAAGTCTTTTACTTTTAAATAAAGGTTAATAAAATTGAATCTTGGTGATGCTTAGATACTTTATTCTAGCATTGCGTGAGGGCACGGCAATGGCTTAGTATGGGGGAGTAATGAGATGGTATTTATACATGATCTCATCGTTCTTTTCGGGCTTTAAATGCATTAAAATGTCATAAAATACCATATATATATATGCTTGTATTTGTTTACTTGTGTGTTTTAGGTATGGATATCATAAAAAAGACAAAAGATCACAAGAAACAAGGAAAAACGGACACGAGAAACGAAGCCGTACAAAGAATCGGGCCCTAGTTCATGAATTATCCAAGATTAAACCTTGAAGACTTGAAGAAATAAAAGATTGATCCTAAATGAATGAATAAATGACACTTAAAACCCTTGTGAATTCATAATTACAAGTTTGGTCCCTTAAGTTTGTCAAAATTGCAAAAAGGTCCTTCAACTTTGAAGAAATGGCAAGATTAGTCCCTCAAAAATTCTAAATTACCAATTATGGTTCCCTCATACATTGAAGACCTTTGAAGATCAAGAATGTCCAAAATCAGTCCCTCAAATATTCAAACATGGCAAAAACTACCCTTGAAACACTTTTGCCAAAGTTTTGTGCCAAAAGTGTGAAAATAAAAACTTATTTAACAAAGGGAATGGGGTTTTCTTGGCTGAAAACGTTTAATACCCATTTCACCAAAACACAAGGGCCAAAGGTGTACAACTGAAACTTTCAAACACAATTTGCGCCAAACACTTACCTTTCCCCCATTTTCGGATCAAAAGTTACTACTATTCACCTTGATGAACCCAGTAACTCCCACCACTTAAACAAAGGGTAAACTGCAATTACCCTTACCCACACTTGATTCACACGCCCAGAAACATAACCTACACACAAAACCCTCAATCCCATTACCCAATGGACCCCACACTCAACCTCGTCCACCAATGAAAATGCAACTTTCTCTCCAAGTAATCTGACGTGACAAGATCAACAGCTAAGAGTCATAGCTTAACTCCAAAGCTAAAATGAATGTCCATGATGCATTTGGACAGCTCACCAACATCAAACGGCATCAAGCACTCAAGGGCAATTTTGAGAATTCATAGCTAGGGTTTTTAGCATTCTAGAACCATCTGTTAGGCCTATAAAAGGAGACCTCAACTTGTGAGAGTCCCTTTGTTCCAGTTTTACCTTTTAAACATTGTAATTCCTTTTTAAAATTTATAAAAGTTGGTATTTTGAGAAAATTGTAATTCCTTTTTATGTTTTTGAAAGTTGGTGTTGTTTAAGGGTAATTCTGAGTTCCATTTGATGTTATAAGTGTGCTTGAATCATTTGGTTCAAGGACATTTATGTTTGGTAAGGTTTTCAAGTTTGAAAAAAGCTTGAAAAAAGGTTTCTGATTTTACTATTTTTGTTGTACTAATCCTTAACCAAAATCTATAAGCTCTTGCAAGCTTGTTGACACCAAGCTTGTGAAGGGATTAGGGCCTTTGTTTGGGTTGTTTGTTCATTGTGTTGAAGAAATCAAGCCCTTGAGTTTCTGCTTTGAAACATCAACCAAGGCAGTCATCCATCTTTCTTGTTGAAGTACCTCGGTTTTGTTCTAGTTGTTGAATAAGGTCCAAGGAGCATGGCTGGTCCTAGGATGTTGTGGAGGACATGTATAAGCTCTTGTTAAGTTTCCTCTAAAAAATCATATGATCTTGTCTGTTTTATGATTTGGTATGTGATTTGGTGATTTTGTGTTTGTGCTTTGTGTTTTATGGTTGCAATCTGTTAGTTGTCACCTAGTGTAGCTATTTGATCTATAAAATCAGTAGGTTGTTTGAAGGATTAAGAATTTTGTTTGAAAAGTGCTTAATAAAGGATTGTTTGGGATTACTGGTTCATAAGGCCTTGTGGCCTTGTGCCCTTGGTTCTTAGGGTTTGGGAAGTCTAAACAAGTCATAATATACAAGTTTTAGTCATTGGTTAAGTTTCTAAAGGTTTGGAAAAAGGATTTGAAGTTTTGCAAAAATCTGATAAAAAGTGTTTTGGAATTGGTCAAACACATCAGATCCGATAACTTCTTTGTTACTTGGATCTAAGGTCTGAAATCAGGTTTGGGAATAGTTTGGGTGATAAGCTATCTATTGGTTATCTGGTTGTTGAATTTGGTGGCTTTAGCTTATCAAAGTTGGCTGAAGTGGTCATTTGCATCAGCAAAGTGACCACCTCATTTGGTGCTTGCATTTGCTTTTCTAGTGTAAGGATTGTTGTTTTGTTGCTTGGATCCTGTTTATGTGCTGCTTGTGAGGATATTTGGCTATTTGGATTGCTTTGTTGATAGCTTATAAGCTTACTGGCTTATTTGTGCCAAAATTCATCAAGTCTACTCAACTGGTAGACCTTGATTCACAAGGTTTGTACTCAAGCCTTGACCAGCAGGGTGAAAACAAAGCTTTAACACTTCATTAAGTCTGTCAACGTCCAAATTTGTGCTTGTCAGCGTTTGATTTTCTCTTGTCAGCGTTTGACTTTTGGTCAAACTTGGTCATATAGCTTATTGAATCTGTTTTGCTTATTGGTACATGCAACAACTTGGTTTTTGTAATAGAACTCATTTTTCTCAGCTTAATAACAAGTCTGGAAGGTTACAAGTCTTTTGGTTAAGCTTTTGCTAGGAAACTGGCTTATTTGGCTTTTTCAGCCAGCTTATTGGTTCTTACAGCTTATTCTACTTGGCTTTTTGTGATTTTCTCGATTGATTATTCTTAGTTAAGCTATTTGTGAGCTTTTGCAACAAACCAGAGCTTCTGAAACGCCCTAGAACTCTAACCCGACTATTTTGTCGTTTTGTGGAATTGTTCTTTGCTTATTTCTGGCTTATTGAGTGAGCTTTTTCAAAATTTCTTTTTACAAATCTCTTTTGTATCCCAAAAGAAGGTTGTGTGTTAAATTAGAGCTTATGGCATTGGCTTATTGCTTAATGGGCTTATTGGCCAAATAAGAATAAGTTGTTTGTTCATTAAGCTGTGTTAAGCTCATTTTCAGCTTTTGGGCCTTCAGAGTTTGGTGTTTAGAATTGAATTTTGAGTCAGATAGGGCTTTTCCAAGTCATTTGGGCTTATTTTGACTTTTTGGGCTAAAAAGCCCATTAAGCTTGACTGTTTTTGCTTTTAGCCCATTTGGGGGCCCATTAAGGGTAATTTGGTAATTTCACTTTCATTTTCTGTTTATTTAGGTTAAAATAAACTAGTTTGCAAGTTTTTATAATTTTTTATAATTTTTGGATTTTTAATATTATTTTATTATTATTTTATTATTATTTTTCAAATTTCACATTTTTGCACTTTTTAGATTTTTCTTAGCTTAAATACATTAAAATAGGATTTTTTCAACTCTTAGATTAATTTTATCATCTTTAGATTAATTTTTATAATTATTTTAAGTTTTAATTGTTCTTAAATCATTTTAAATAGTTTTTCTTAGTTTAAAAATTTATAAAAATGTTTTTTAATCTTTTTAGGTCATTTTAGAGGTTTACCAATTGAAAAATTTTTATTTGGGCTTTTTGATAATTAATTTGATTTTTAGGGCTTTAATTAGCATTTAAAAATTAATATTTAATTAATTAAATGGTTTGAAAAAGTTTTGATCATTGGTAAACTCTTAGTTTATTTATTTTGATTTTTGGTAAATTTTTGGTAATTTTTAGAATTAATTTTTATTTTTGCTCTTTTTACGGTTTTACGTTAAGTCGTAGTAGTAATTAATTTCACGTCTTCATCATTCTCTTTTCTCATCCCCTTCTAACCAATATTAATCTCAAACCAATTACGAATTACTCACACACATATACCTCCTTGGGAAACGAACTTCATTGGGTCATTAGTGTTTGATTTTCCTAAATCATCACTTAATACTTACCGCTTTTACGCCTTTTTCCTAAAAGGTCGTATTTTACCACAACCAATGCCATAACCATGACTTAGTCTTTGATGCCTTGGAGCGAAGACATATGGGAGAAGCGGCCATCATATCACTTAAAGACAAAGTATACAAATTATTCCCTCGAGAACCTTTCAACAGATCAACCCCTTCCAAATTACGGATGAAGCAGGTTTGTTTTTGAAAAGCAACTTCAAGGTTGGCATCGCAAAATTTTCCGACGGAGAATAAATTGTGACCGAGTCCTTCTACATAATACACTCTTGAAATCGTGACATTCCCTATCTAATATTCACCATAGCCCATTATTTTTGCAATATGATCATTTTCGTATCGAACCGTTCCAAGAAACTTGCTTACGAAATTTCTGAGCTAAGAGCGATCTCTGGTCATATGCTTGAAGCAACCAGAGTCCAAATACCACAAGACGATTTGGACGACCTGTCAGTAGAAACAAAAGTATAAAATGCATTAGAAACTATGGGTTCCGTAGTGTTAGTTACAAATAGGTTAATCTTAGAATTGCTAACATGAGTGTCATCCTTAGATTTCCAACTTTTTCTAATGTATGTTTTGCTAATGGCAGGTTTTATTGTTCCAACGTCCTAAGGTATCGGTTCACTAGTAGGCACTATAGTGGGATGTGGGCCTAGTTAAAGGGCACTTTGGTCCTACAGTAGTGGTGGTGTTCCTAGTTAAAGAACACTCTTGTGTTTTGGTAGTGTTGGTGTTCCTAGTTAAAGGGCACACTTTCTTAACTTTAGTGGGAGTGATCCTAGTTAAAGGGCACTTATTTCCTACTAGAGTAACAGTTCTACCAGTGGGGCGCCACATCCATCCAACTTGGGTAAATACTTTCCCAGTTTGCTTCCATTCTAACTTATGCTTACGGACATACATATCATTCAAATGATCGATAAGGCAAGAATCATGACGATTAGAAAACATACATTCGTTACAATTCCAACATCTTAAATTAGAATTCATTATAGGCTTAGAACGCTGCACAACCGCAAAGCCTTTTGATTTAACTACACGATTCTTTTTATTCCAAACAGAAAAAACATTTCTAGGATGGGCTTCTACATTCTTTTTCAATTTGCTAATAGATGAGGGCAATATCCTATTTTCCTTTGTATTGCCTTTAGGTTGTGATCTTCGAACCCTAGTAGTTTGTTTTACTCCTGTAGAAGGCAACATGGGAACATTATAAGCTAGTTTTGGTTTAGCCTTATCGGTTTTAAATAGTGGCCGAGATGGTTTAACCCTTGGGCCCTTATTTATTAGTGTGACGGCAATGAGATTATGCTTGGTTGGGTTAACTTTGGGAGCACTAGAGGACGATGCTGATATTTTAGCCACTTATCAATAACTTCCTTTCCTTTCAAATTTCGAAGTGTTTCTTTTAACGCATCTATAACCATATCTTTATCCTTAAGTTGCACGGTTAAATCAGAAACTTCCATAGATTTTAGATTCAGTTGACCATCAATGATTTTCTTTGTGCATCGAATGTAGCGAATGCGGTTTCTATTGAATCATAAATCTATGTATAGTCCTGTTTTACCCGGTCAAGTTATTTCGAAAGATAGGAAACCTGATGTTCTAATTTGAGGTTTGTAGTCTCAGCGACCTCTAGTTTCAATTTCACTGAATCGATGGGTAGGTCTCTCTTAAGTCTTATAATTTCCTTCTCTAGAGCCTTAACCTCCTTATCACGTTTCTGACGCTTCATTTTTGTTTTATTTGATCGAAAAAGTTTTTCGAAATTTGGGTCATATTTATTATCACAATCGTTATTTAACAAAAGAATTTCAGTTTTAGATTTTTTTTCAATTTAAAGAGAGATACAATGCTTTTGAAGTTCATCAAACGTTTTGAAAGCGAATTAAAGGAATCTTGAAGTTGTAAAAATTTAGCGTCAGATTTGTGACAAGTTTGACTATCTACCACATTATCCATATTATCAACATTATGCATAAGAGAATCATTCTTATCAATACCACTATTCACACAAACGGTAACAATATCATGAGACATCACTTGTTTCAAGAGTTGGCCGTTTTGGTATATAATCCTTTCTTTCTCAATTAAATTATGCTCATAAGCGTCATCCATTTTATAGAAAACTCTTTTTTTCTAAGATCGGTTGATTGACTAGTTCCTTATTCTATTTTTGTGTTTAATTTGTGATTTTCATGGTCACTTGTAGGAGATTTTTGATTTTTTTGTTAGGGTTTGAGGTAGAGAGATTGTGTGTGATGTGTGTGTGTGTGTTTTTAGCGGAAATTGGAGCAGGTGAAGTGTTTTTACATATTTTCACTACTAGTCCCTCCACTATATTTAGTATATTATCAACTTTAGCCCATTCATTTTTTATTTTAAGATCTAATCTTAAATTTTTAGCGATCCCGATTAATTTTTTTAGTTTTTGACTAAATATAAATTTTCACAATAATTTATCTCCATTATATATATATGGTATAGGGTTGGCAAGCTTTGTACTCCGTAAATTTTATGTAGGTGTAATTGAATGTGTTTTATGTAGATCCAAGTTCTCTATAGATCCATCATCATCGAACATGTATATACTAGATTCCTTCTTGTACCAAAAAATATTTTAAATAAACGCACATTCGTCCAAATTTGGTTGTTAGTATCAAGATGGTTTTATGTAATCAGAAGATGGTTTTATGTAATCAGAATCTAGCTTAGGTCCTTTATTGTGAGATTATGATGGCTCGGGGTATTTGAACACCATTAACCTAGTAACCGAACACCGGCAATACACCACCAATGACTGAAACTAAAAAAGTACGTAAAAGACTGAAATCAAACAAAAGAGTCATTTTCTATCACTTTCATATTTTGATACACACTCTCTCTCTCTCTCATATAAAAAAATAAACTTTTCAGCCTTTCTTATTAACGAAAACAGTACTGCCATCGGCGGTTCCTAGCGGCCAACCTCCACTGCCAACCCCATCTGATAGTCACCACCATTAACCCCCGATGGTAAACACCATCGCTAATCGTGTGTACGAATTCCTACACCAGATCTAAGCGGTTCACCACCGGATCTAACAGTTTATCACCGGATCTAACCGGTTTGTCATCAGATCTAACGTGTTTAAAACTGTAGTGGCGGTTTAGTGATGTCAACCGCGGTAGGTTGTTTGTTTGGTCGCTATTGTGGTCTGAAGCGGCGGCTTGACCAGCGACGGTAGTTCGCCTAAGGCAATGGCGTGGATGTTTGGTTGATGGTGGTGGATACAATTCGGTGGTGGTTGATGATTATTGAAAACTAGATGATGAAAGTAACAAATTAATATATGAATTTTGTGAAAAAAAACTTCTTGGATCTGTTACTCAAAAAAGATGTTAAGAGAGAAGAGAAAGAGAAAAGGCTAGTACTTATTGATTGGTGTATTTTGCATACACCTAATAGCATGTTAATTTAACATTATTATATATTTATTTTTCGTTATACATGTACTTTTAATGTGTTTTGTGATTATGTAGGTCACGGGCGAAATGGAATAAAATGGCAGCTTTATTAATTTTTGGAGAAAAGACATTGTCCGCCGATAAATGAAGAAGAAATATTGAAGAAAAAAATTTGAGCGCGTCGCAATATTTTCGGTCATCTTTTACTTGTCCGGGCTTCGTTAGAGAAATTATTGGCGTTGGGTTATTTTTTATTGTGCCAAAGTTATTATATACCAAAAGAATAAAAGAAAAAAAATAATTTATGGCCCAATATATCAACCGACTATGAGCTATGAGCTATATAAATTGAAGAAAAGGTCAAGATTCCCTAATAGTCGATCATCAAGAAAATAAAAAAAGAGTAGCCTGTTCAATAACCTCTCTCAGCAGAGGGCAAGTCAATCATATAGTAGCCTCTATTCGCTGTCTTACCTCTATAGAGCAGGGATAAAAAGAACATTGCAGTTGAGTGGGGCATTGTAGCCGCCCAAAGAAAACATATATTGAGGTGGGGTCGACATTGGCAATTCACAAAGAGAAAAAAAAATAAGACGATTGAAGGGGTGTGAGGGTAGATGACAAAAAGGGTGCACATGGGATTGAGAGTTAAATAAAAAAACAAAAAAGGGAGGAATTCACAGAGGGGGCAACCAAATATCAGCCGCCACTTTCATTTACTTAATAAGAAGAGTGATGATGGTTTATATTATGCGGGTCGGGTACACCGCGATGTCCGACTAATTTCTGTTGTAATTCCTTTCGGTAACTTTATTTATGCTTTGATCATTACTTTTGGATTATCATATTTTTATGGCATTGATTTATAATTTATTTAAAAATTATTTTTATTGATTTAATATTATGTTTAATTATTTGTGCGAGACAATTTATTGTTAGTTAACGATTCATACTTATTTTATTTAGTTAAAGAAAAAGATGGTCGCATAATCAACATAAGTTGTACCAAAATAAATTATTAAAACATAATTATTGATTGGATTAATATAAGATTTATTATTGCGAGTCATTGATAAACATAATAAATGCCGACATTAATTCATTCATATTAAGTAGAAATAATCTTTGTAATCAGTTCGAAAAGTTTCGATAATCTATAAGTGTGATCAATCTTAAATATTAGGAGCTGGAAGGGACTGCATTTTTCTTTTAATTGTTTATATCTTTACTATATTTTTCTAGCTTCATTATTAGTTTAATAAGTATTTTAATTTTTAATCAGCATTTTTATTATTAAAAGTATTTTAGTTGGTAGATTTTAAAACCAAAACTTTTATTGATCAGTGTTCAACCAAAAACTTAAACTAAAACCACATATTCCTCATGGATTCGATACCCACTTATCCTATCTAGTATAAGGTAATTAGGTTATTTTTTACCGGCACTTCGACGTCGATAAAAAATTTGGCGCCGCTGCCGGGGAATAGTGAGCGTTTCGTTTAAGTTTTTGTTAATATTTTTCTTAAATTAATAAAAAAAATACAAAAAGATTTTATTTTTCTTGTTTTGTTTGTTTTGTTTTGTTTCTTGTGAGTGTGCAGGTTAGTGTATGCGCACACGTAGATTGGGACGTACATCACCGTTAGCTTACGATCCTGAGGTTGAGAAAAGTGCAGGTTGAGGAGGAAAACGTTTCGACAGTTTTCTACTAATCTTGATTTTTCAAGTTTAGAAGAGCTTTTCGTTGAAATGCCAGGTGAGGACGATGTTGGCGGAGATGCTAGCGGAGGTAGTAGCGGAGAAGAATATCCACCACGGGGTGTTGATTCTTATTACAGGCCGGGGATCTTCGAGGATCCCTCGCCTATCGTTTATCCGAATCCGGTTAAAGGGGTTACAAGTAACTTCAAGATTCAGTCGAACCTCATAGCAATCTTGCCAGTGTTTTTAGGTCGTGAGGAGCCATACGCACATCTGCGAGAATTCTTCTCTATTGCTGACACACATCAGGTTAATAACATTACCAAGGATGAGGTAAGACTTCGCCTTTTTCCTTTTTCTCTTAAAGATCAAGCTAAGGACTGGTTCTCATATCTTGAGCCAGGTAGTATTAACTCATGGTCTAAAATGCAAGCTGCTTTTCTTGAGGAATTTTATTCTATAAGTAAAACTGCTGCCATTAGAAATAAGATTAAATCCTTTCGTCAAATCCCAGGCGAGCAGTTTCATGAAGCGTTTAGTAGACTTAAGGAGTTATTAAAAACTTGCCCTCATCACGATGTTCCAAAATGGGAACTTGTCAAAGTCTTCTATGATGGGTTGGATTATAACAACCAACAATTTGTGATGGCCACTAGTAGGGTATGTTTTTCTCGCGACCTATGGAGGAAGAATGGGAGTTTTTTGAAAAACTAAGCAAAGGTTCTAAGACCCAAGCTTCAGTGGATCAAAACAACAACCCATCTTCCGCTAATTCTGTATCTAACCAAAGTGGCACAAATTCTAAAATTAGCGAGTTAAGTAAGAAAGTTGATCTTTTGTTGAGAAATCTAGGAAAAGGTGTTCCAAATGTGTCTAATGTGTCGCATAGTGGATGTTCAATGTGTGGTGATCCGAGTCACTCAGTCGATAATTGTCACAGTTGGGGGGCGCCACCAAATGAGGAGGTGAATGGAGTCTATGGAGGTCGTCCACGAAATGACCCATTCTCTGAAAGTGGCGCAATCACCCAAATTTCCGTTGGAAAGATGAAGACAGTCGCCCTAATAATGCCCAACAACAACACTATGGTTACAAACCAAGGCATGAGGGTCGCGATTCATCTAACTTCCAACAAAATTCCTACAATCATAGGCCACAAATATAATATCCAAATCAGGGCCAAGGCCAAGATGACAACCGTCTCTTGAACCTTGACCGAAAGTTTGATAGGCTTATAGATTCATTGTCTACCAACAATCAAGAGATCAATAGGAAATTCGAGGTCACCAATCAAAGACACGAGACCACTACCAAATCTATTGCAGCTCTTGAGAGACAAGTTGGTCAATTGGCGGATCAATTAAGCAAAAGAGATGAGGGAAAGCTACTGAGCTACCCCACCATGAATCCCGCACACAAGAAAAATGGAAATGAGCACCTGAATATGGTGACATCTCTCCGAAATTGGAAAATCTACAACAATGACAAGGGAATTCCAAATTCTCCTGATGTCGAGGATGTCGTTACTGATGACGAAATTATCGTTGAAGGTAAAAATTCTGATAATGTTAAGTCCGGTTCTGAGTTGGTAAATGATTTGTTAAATTATTTTCCTAAACCAACAACACCAAATCCAAAAGCTACTTAATCTCCCGAAGTTGAAGAGGGTGGTGTATCCAGCACACCATACCCTACAGCTTTGGAAAAATCGACATCTATAAGGTTAGCTAAAAAGGGTCCTCATGCTGAGGATATGTGGGATACTTTCAAGCAAGTTAAGATCAATCTCCCCCTTATTGATGCTATCAAGCAAATTCCTGCATATGCCAAGTTTTAAAGGACTTGTGTACCCAGAAGAGAAAGCTGAAGGCGTCTTTGCCTAAAAAGATTGACCTAACTGAGCATGTTAGTGCAGTCTTATCTAGCTCCCTTCCTCCTAAATTCAAAGATCCTAAAGCACCATTGATTTTAGTTGTGGTGGGAAATATTGCCATTAAGAAGACACTCCTTGATCTTGGTGCCAGATCAACATCCTTCCTTCTAGTTTGGTCTATAAGTATGACTTAGGAACTCTTCGTAAGACATACACTATTATTTCCTTAGCCGATAGATCTACCAAAATTCCAAGAGGTATCTTAGGGGATGTTATTGTGAAAGTTGATGACTTCTATTACCCAGTTGACTTTTTTGTTATGGACACCGAGTCACAATACAAGGATGTTCAACCAACCATTATCCTTGGGCGCCCATTCTTAGTCACGATAGATGCTAGGATTAATTTTCGGACTGGCGCCATGGATATTGCATTCGGTAATAAGAAGATAAGATTGAATGTGTTTAATTCTATGAATTCTCCTACGATGAATGAATGTTATCAAGTAGATGTGATCGACGAGGAAGTTCAAAAGCATGCACCCCGTATGCTTAAGGATGATCCTTTGGAATTATATCTAACTGGTGAGAACGAGGAGATTCTTAATGTTGTTGAAGTTCAAGAGATTCAAGAGTGTTTGGTCAGTTCATTGGACTATAAAAAACCACCTTGGTCTTATAAAGTGGAGCCCTTACCTTCTACTTTTGATACGGCCACGAAGCCGTCTCTAGTGGTGCCTCCAACTCTTGAGCTAAAACCTTTGCCATCCAATCTCAAATATGCTTTTCTAGGTCCTAACAATACGTTACCTGTTATTGTTGCTTCTGATCTTTCTGAATCACAAGAGGAAGCAATTTTGAGAGTGCTTTCCAAGTACAAAGCAGCAGTGGGACGGACAATTGCAGACTTGAAAGGGATCAGCCCTTCATTATGTATGCATCGAATTGTTACAGACCCAGATATTAAGCCATCAAGAAATGCACAAAGGCGTCTGAATCCTAATATGAAGGAGGTGGTGAAGACGAAAGTTCTTAAATGGTTAGATGTTGGTATCATCTATCCCATCTCGGATAGTAAATGGGTAAGTCCCACTCAAACGGTGCCTAAAAAGGCTGGAATCACTGTTGTGGAAACCGAGAGTGGGGAGAAAGTCACAACCCGACCAGTTACTGGGTGGAGAGTGTGTATAGATTACCGTAAGCTGAATAATGCCACATCTAAAGATCACTTCCCACTACCCTTCATTGATCAAATAGTAGAGAAGCTTTCTGGTAAGAAGTTCTATTGCTTCCTGGATGGGTACTCTGGTTATAATCAAATACCCATCCATCCTGATGACCAGGCCAAAACTACGTTTACTTGTCCATATGGGACGTTTGCATTTTGAAGAATGCCTTTTGGCCTATGTAATGCACCCGCTACCTTTCAGCGGTGCATGATGAGTATCTTTTCTGACATGGTTGGAGAATCTGTAGAGATATTTATGGATGATTTCTCCATCTTTGGTCAATCCTTTGAAAGCTGCCTTGATCAGCTTGAAAGTGTGTTAAAAAGATGCACCGAAACTAATCTGGTACTTAGTTGGGAGAAGAGCCATTTCATGGTTCGAGAGGGAATTGTATTAGGGCATGTTGTGTCTGAAAAAGGATTTGAGGTTGACCGTGCTAAGGTACAAGTAATTTTGACCCTTCATCCTCCCACTACCATCAAAGGTGTGCGATCTTTTCTTGGTCATGTCGGGTTCTATAGGCGATTTATTAAAGATTTTAGTGCAATATCAAAGCCTCTTTGTAATCTACCTCAAAAGATGCACGCTTTGACTTTAATGAATCATGTCTTAAAGCATTAAACATGCTTAAGCAAAAGCTTGTAGAAGCCCCTATTCTACAATCACCTGATTAGTCGAAGCCATTCGAGATCATGTGTGATGCGAGTGATTATGCCGCTGGGGCGGTTTTGGGACAGCGGGTTGATAAGAAACCCGTTGTTATTTTTTATGCTAGTAAGACTTTTTTTAGAAGCTCAAATGAATTACACCACTACTAAAAAAGAGTTGCTAGCTGTGGTTTTTGCTCTTGATAAGTTTAGGTCATATATTTGGGTGCATTCTAAGGTGATAGTATTTTCAGATCATAGTGCCTTAAGACATTTATTGACTAAGAAGGAGACAAAACCGAGGTTGCTTAGGTGGATTTTGCTTTTACAAGAAATTAATTTAGAAATCCGGGATAAAAAGGGGTCAGAAAATATAGTTACCGACCATTTGTCTAGAATTATCCCTCCACCGTTCAACCCTTCTGACGTGATTAAGGAAAGCTTTCCGGATGAAAGCTTATTTGAGGTTTCTAAGGTTCCTTGGTACGCAAATATAGTCAATTACCTAGCTGTTAAAAAGCTTCCGGATTTTCGGTCCAAGCAACAAAGACAATACTTCTTCTCCCAGTTGAAGCATTATTTTTGGGAGGATCTGGAGCTATATAAGGTGTGTGCTGACCAAGTTGTTAGGAGATGTGTTCCCGACCATGAGCATCTGGACATATTGGCTAATTACCATTCTTATGCATGCGGTGGACACTTTGGTGCTACAAAAACTAGGCATAAAGTCCTACAAAGCGGTTTCTTTTGGCCGACTATATTCAAGGATGCCTAGTCTTTTGTAAAAGCATGTATTCGTTGCCAACAAGTTGGTGGGATTTCAAGGCGTGATCAAATGCCTATGAATCCCATACTTGTTGTTGAGATCTTTGACGTTTGGGTATTGACTTTATGGGACCGTTCCTCACTTCCCATGGCAATGTGTACATTTTAGTGGCAGTTGATTATGTGTCTAAGTGGGTAGAGGCTGAGGCTACTAGAACCAATGATCATAGTGTAGTTCTTAATTTTGTTAAGAAGAATATTTTTGCTAGACATGGAATTCCTAAGGCTATCATTAATGATGGGGGTTCCCACTTTAAGAACTTTAGATTTGGAAAATTATTGAAACATTTAGAGAGAGCGGGTAGTTCTAGGAAACTTCAATTATCTGAACTAGATGAGATTAGACCCGGATGCTTATGAGAGTTCTAGGATTTATAAGGAGAAAACCAAAGCTTTTCATGACCAACACATCACCAAGAAGTCTTTCTTGGTTGGTCAAAAAGTTTGTTTATTCAATGCCAGACTTAAGCTTTTTCCTGGAAAGTTGATATATAAATGGACGGGTCCATACGTTGTGACTCAAGTCTCTCCACATGGAGCCATTGAAATAAAAAAATATGGTGGGTGGAGAGCCGTTTAAAGTTAATGGACACCGGTTGCAGCCTTATGTTGAGTTGGAGAGTGAACAGATGGAAACGGTTGATGTGGTTGACTTGGAACCACTCCAACCGTCTCAATAGCTCATATGCGTTATGTCTGGCTGAAGACCGTAAACTTAGCGCTTCGCGGGAGGTGACCCGTGGTTTGTGGTTTGTAGTGTGTGTATTTTCTTTTGCAATTTATTATCTTATTTTTGTGTGTGTTTAAAACTTTGTGGCTGTGTTCACTACAAACCCTCACGAGACAAAACTCGTCCAGTCGGGCTACTGAGTGGTTTAAAGGCTTGTTGCATACGCATGTAATCGTGATTCCTACGAAAGTGAGTTAGGTTTTTGTTTTTGTGTGAGTTTGTCAAATTGATTTTTAACCAATTTTTTTTATAAAGGGAGTTACCCCGGTAAATATATTAACCAAAAAAACCAATGTTAAGTACAAATGGAATACGACTGAAGTACCGTATTAACCTCAAGCAAAAAGCTTGATCAACAAGTGCTTATGACAGGCCATAAACACAGCAACACTAATCTAACAGTACAAATCGAAAACTAGTGTAAAAAACAGCATTAGCAAACTCCAATAGGAAGAACTCTTGGAACCAGGCGACCACTCCACAACACCAACAACAACATAATGGAAGTAAAGGATCCAGATAAGGCTGCCTCCTTAAAAAACCTTTTTGAGAAAAACCCTGTGGGAAAAACCCCAAAAAGGAAAAAAGAGTACAACTCTTACCCGGTACCCCCATCACGAGAAACACTTGAGGACGGAAGTCTCCACCGATCCAAAATATCCAAAGACCGTGTAGTCATCTTCTTGAATCTGAAGGTAATAAGCTTGAGGCGAACAGTAGAAGTAATGATACTAACAAGTTTATCCACAGAAAGCTGCTTCCCTTTGAACAATCTAGCATTCCGTTCCATCCAAACAAAGTATACAGTAGCCGCAACAACCAGACGAGCAATAATACTAGTAGTAGATTTTCCTTCGGATATTGGTACAAGAAATGCCAAAACATCATCCAAACAAGGAGGAATAGAATCCATACCACAAAGCACCCTAACTTGCGTCCAAACCTATGAAGAATAAGAGCACTCAAAAAACAAATGAGAATGAGAATCGGGAGTGACTTTACACAAAGGACACCGAAGTAGGCTTAAATATATGGCAGACCCAACATCCCGTTGCCGCAAACGATCATGGGTCTTCAGTTTCTGCTTAACAACAAGCCACATATGCAACGAGTTTTAAGGAATACAATGAGAGAACCAAACAACATGGTACCATACCACAGCCTGGCGCCTGGTTCGCAGCGTATCCCAAGCCAGAGCCACAGAAAATGACTACAAAGAACCACCACCATCACGCCATACCAGAGAATCCGGCCGCCCCTCATCCAGAGCAGGGACAAGGATAGAGACAATAGCAGTAAATATCTCCACCCAATCAGTCGGCTATTTCTAAGCGTTGTTCTCAATCAAATCATAAACAGTATCATTAAGGGTAAAACCAGACCTAACAATATTACGTACCGTAAGAGTATCCCGTAACGGACACGCAGCAGCCCACCTATCAAACCACATAGACGCAGATTTACCATCATGAAGCCTATACCAAATAAACGGTCGCACACATGTCCTAAGCTGAAGAAGCTTACGCCAACACCAACTTACATCACCAATACAAGGAACATCCCAAAAGCTCCTACCCCTTAACTTATACGAATGTATCCATTGAACCCATAAGGATTCCTTACGCGTGAGAAGACACCAAATATGAGAAGTAATAAGAGCAGCATTAAAATCATCAAGCCTCCGAATACCAAGACCGCCCTCACTTTGTGGAATACAAACATCATCCCAAGCCACCTTTGCCCTCCCCTTTTTCATCTCACCTTGACACAATAAAAATTCCTCAAAAGCTGCTCAAGATCATGAATAATCTGAACATGCAGGATGAAAACTAAAGCCCAGTACAGGTGCATAGATGATAGCACAGATTTAACAAGTTGAAGTCTCCCTGCAGTAGATAGAAATTTGTTACGCCAATCCTGGACCCGACTCTCCATTTTTTCAACAAGGACTTTGCAATCCCTATAAAGCAGCCTAAACGAGATAAGAGGAACCCCAAGATAACGCACTGGCAATGTGCCTTCCGCAAACGGCATAAGATCCAGAATACTAGCTTTCACATCAGGTGGAACATTACAGAAGAAAGCGGTACTCTTAGGAATAATAGGAACCAAACCTGACACATTTTTAAATTCCTCCATAGAATCCATGATGGTCCGAACCGAATCCAGATGCCCCCTAGAGAAAATAAATAAATCATCTGCAAAACATAGGTTAACAATACGCTGGTGCTCACAGTGATTATGATATAGAAACTCCTCCGCCAAACGAACACGCCTCTGCAGCAAGAGTGTCAAAACTTCCATAACTAACGTAAATAAATAAGGTGACAAGGGATCACCCTGTCTTAGCCCACGCTTACCCTTAAACCAGCCATGGAGAGAGATTCCCATTAATACAAATAGAATACGAGGTCGTAGTCACGCACTCCATAATCCATCCAACCATCGTAGTGTGAAAGCCAAACCCAAGCAAAATTACCCTAAGAAAACCCCAATCAACAGTATCATAGGCCTTTTGAATATCCACTTTGAAAGCACAACGAGGAGGACCAATATTCCTATGATAACTTCGCATTAATTCCTGTGTAAGTAATATATTATCCGAAATCCTACGCCCCAGAACAAAAGCAGATTGATTAATATTAACCAAGTCCCCCAACACCACTTTAATGCGGTTAGCAATAATCTTCGTAGTGCATTTGAAAATCACATTACAACAAGAAATAGGTCTATAATCCGTGATCTTATTAGGAACAGTCACCTTTGGAATAAGCGCAATAATGGTATGATTTATTTCCTTAAGCAACTTACCATTAGTGAAAAAGTCCCGAATAGCACATGTAACATCACCACCCACAATATCTCAGGCATTCTTAAAAAACGCAGCCGTAAAACCATCCGGACCAGGAGCTTTATCATCACCCATCGAGAACACGGCATTCTTAATCTCAGCATCCGGCACCACCTGAACCATATCCAAAGCACGCTGCGCATCTAGAACATTAGAGAACAAATCATGTGATTCCAAAGGGATAGAAGAACCCTCTAAACCAAGAAACTGCTCGTAATGTGCCACAAACTCATTCGCAAAATCATTCCCTTCACATAACACATTAGACATGTCTCGCACCATATCAATCCTGTTGCGGGCATTAGAACACTTAACAATTTTATGAAAATAAGCTGTATTAGAATCACCTGCATCAAGCCACTCAATCTTAGCTTTCTGTTTTAAAAACCTTTCCTCATCAAGAGACGCTTCTTTAAACGCCAAAAGACACTGAGCATGAGCTTCACGAACATTAGTATTTGATAAATTTAAATCAAGAGCCCTTTGAGACGCGTCAAGCTCATCCCTGGTCCGAGTCACTGATAGGTGTGTAAACACCCATCATTTTTACCACTTAATTACAATAATAACCGGGCCAAAATGTGTATTTTATGTCTTTTATGTCGGAATTATGCGTGGTTTGTGTTTTTGTTGTGATTTAGGACGAAAAGGTGAAAAGTGGAGAAAACACGGGCATTCACGGGCTTTTATTGAAGAAAAAGATTAAAGACGAAGTCAAGAGTGCAAAAAGAACGGAAGTCCAAGACCAATTCTGAAGATTTATCAAAGAAAAAGTCAAAAGACGGAAGTTTACTAAAGCCGAAGAACTCGAGTCTTATTTATGAAGAAAATTAAAGACGAGTTTAAAGAAATACCGAGCCAAAAGTCATTAAAGTCCAAGATTAACAAAAGATTAAGAAGAGAAGGACTTAAGTGTGCAATTAAGAAAAAGAGGAAAGAGGAAGGAAGCTTCCTAAGCACTCCTTAATCTCCCCTATATATAGTTTAACATCATTTTATTTTACTCTTGTTGGCTAGAGTGACACTAGTTCTTCCATCTTTAATTTTTGCACATTTACTTTTCATGTCAATTTAAATACATTGTCTTGCACTTTTAATACCTTTTAATTCCAAGTAAGTGTTCTTTAATTCTCTTGTTTTAATCTCTCATCTACCTTTCTTTCCATGCTTTAATCTTATTGTTTACATGCTTATTGTGTTGCTTATTTGATTTAAGGTTACGTTTTTATGCTTTTGATTGTTTTGGATCATTGATTTTTATAACTTATTTGTGTTTATCTTCAAGTTTCTTAAGTTTTTATAAAAGTTATTTTTATATAAAAGTTAGTTTTCGTACATCTTTTTCATTCGTGTTTTCAAATAGTCTTTAAATTCTAGCTTATTAGCTTTTTCTTATACGGTTTTCATTAGGATTTTAGTTGTGTGCTTATTTGATTTATAGCTTTGATAGGTGTGTAAACACCCATCTTTTCTACCACTTAATTACAATAATAACCGGACCAAAACATGTATTTTATGTCTTTTATGTTGGAATTATGCGTGGTTTGTGTTTTTGTTGTGATTTAGGACGAAAGGTTAAAAAGTGGAGAAAACACGGATATTCACAGGCATTTACGGGCTTTTATTAAAGAAAAAGATGAAAGACGAAGTCAAGAAGTCAAGAGTGCAAAAATAACGGAAGTCCAAGACCAATTCTGAAGATTTATCGAAGAAAAAGTCAAAAGACGGAAGTTTATCAAAAGCCGAAGAATTCAAGTCTAATTTATTGAAGAATTTAAAGACGAGTTCAAAGGAATCCCGAAGCCAAAAGTCCTTAAAGTCCAAGTTTAAAGAAGATTAGAAGAAAAGGACTAAGCATGCAATTAATGAAGAATTAAAGAAGGAGGGACCTAAGCTTGTAATTAAGAGAAAAGGAAAGAGGGGAGGAAGCTTCCTTAATCCTCCCCTATAAATAGTCATTAGTTGTTAATTTTCTTTCTTGTTGGCTAAGGTGACAATTAGTCTTCCACCATTTAAATACATGTCATTTAATTTCTTGTCCAATTTAATTACCTTGTCTTGCACCTTAAATTCATTTAATTTCAAGTAAGTTTCCATTTAATTCTTGTCAATCTTTACTTTATCTTGTTAATCTCTCATCTACCTTTCTAAATCTTTGATTTTTATGTTTATGTTTGTGTTCATGTTCATGCTTTTATTTTGATCAAGTGGGTTTTTAATTATTGTGGTTAAATTTGTTTGTTTTGTTGATTTAAATTGTTTGTTTATGATTATTACTTGGTTCGTTATTAGTTTTAGTTAAATCGTGTGTTTGATTTGGTTAAATTTGTGTTTAGATCATTGTTGCTGTTATCCCTTGTTCTTCGGGGAGTTTGTTTCTGTTTCTTTGTTCCCAGGAAGACTTCCGAACCAAGAGAAGAGAAAGTTGTTCATTCGGGACTCCAAAGTTCAGGGTCAAAAGTTGTTCATTCGGAACTCCAAACTTCCGGATCAAGGGGAACTTCCGGATCAACAAAAGTTTCGGGTCAAGCATTGTTTATTCGGAACTCAAAAACTTCCGAGTCAAGACCTTCATTCGGAACTTAAAAAGTTCCGGATCAAGCAATTCATTCGGAACTTTAAAAGTTCCGGATCAATACTTCCGGACGAACTTCCGACTCAATTCTTCCGAACGAACTTCCGGATCAACACCAAACTTCCGACTCAAGGTAGCTTCATTCGGAACTTTAAAAAGTTCCGAATCAAGGCTGTTCAGTCGGAAGTTTTGAACTTCCGAATCAAGGGTTCTGTAAGTTAATTTTTCAGTCTTTCTTTTTAAATTTCAGTCTTTTATTTTCAAGCTTTATTTTTCCCGCCTTTATTTTAATTGCACTTTAAGTTTATTGCTTTAGCTTTATTTTATCCTTGCCTTAGTTTAAGTTTTAGTCGCGTTTTAAGATTGCTTTAGATAGATTTAAGTTTGCGTCATTTACCTTAGTGCCTTTTAATTTCAGTCACGTTTTTAAATACTTGCACCCATTTACTTTAATTAGACTTAAATTTACTTTAATTGCACTTTTACTTTAAAGTTTCGCACTTTTAATTTTAAAAACTACAACGACACATCTTTGTTCCACCAAAATAATACTGAGTCACATAGAGAACCTAGATCAATTCGATTAGATACACGACAAAGAACTTTAATTTTTATACGAGGTGTCAAAACCCTAGTATCAAATGGCGCCGCTGCCGGCTCTTTTCGTAAAGATTAACGGTTTTCTGTGAGAGACGCGTTGCTTTTTGGGATCCGTTCACTTGTGAGCGTTATTTTTCTTGCCTTAAAAATCCAAAAAACCATAAAAATTAAAAATTTCAAAAATCCAAAAAGATTTTATCTTTATTGTATATATATATTGTCTTTGTGTTTGGTTTCTTTTTCTTTTGCATTTTCAGGTGTATGCGTACTAGATCTTCTAACTATCAAGAGCCCGAGCCTCAAGAAGATTTAGCTATGTCAGGTGTCAACAACAACATTCCACCGCACCTCAATAATAATAATAATAACAACAATGTTCTTCCACAGCCCGATCTTCAGACCATGGAGGAACTTTGTCAACCAACCATGTTTGGACGAGGAGGACCGATTGCGCCGATGCAAATCAACGCTCCTGAGTTTTCGTTGAAGCGCCACATGATTCAGCAAGTACAAACAAACCCATTCCGTGGATTGCCTGATGATGATGCCAACAAACACCTCGACAAGTTCATTACAATCACCCAAAGCATGAAGTTGCCTGGTGCCACAATGGATGTTCTTCGCCTACAACTCTTCCCACATACTCTATCACATCATGCCGAGAAATGGTTTGATCGTCTCCCGAAGAATTCTATTCACACTTGGGATGACATGACTCAACGCTTTTTGTCGCGCTACTTTCCACCATCCATGGTCACAAGCCTTCGCAATCAGATCAGCGGTTTCATGCAAGACCCTGATGAATCTCTTTTTGACGCTTGGGAGAGATATAATGTCTTGATTGATCGATGTCCAAACCACAACATGCTCCCTGTAACCTTAATCGATACTTTCTACAACGGATTGACTTTTCGAGATCGTGATACGATTAATGCAGCCGCCGGTGGCACATTTATGAAAAGGAGACCCGAGGAGTGTAGAGAGTTAATTGAGAACATGACTACTCACCACAAAAACTGGGATTCCTCTGCTTCTTCAAGGAATAACCCGAGAGTCAATGTTTCTTCCACCTCAGCAAACCCTGAAATGACCGAACTCACCCGCATGATGACTGAAATGAGCAAAAGTATTACGCTTCTCGCTTCAAACCAACAACAACAACAAGTTAAAGCGGTTGCTAATCCTTGTGAAACATGTGGCGGTCCTCACTCATACACCGATTGTCCTTCTACACAAGGAAATCCGGAAAATGTGTATACTGCTTATGGTAATTATTCACCGGAAAATTACCAAGCTAGACAACAAGGGGATAGAAATCTGCTGAGTTACCGATCCAACAATTACCTTTCACCCGGTTTTTCTCCTCAAAACCAAAACCCCGCCACCAACTATAATAGAAACAACCAAATCCCACCAAGAGCTTCTAACCCTTATCAACCACCCACCCAACAAACCCCACCCATTAATCCCGATGTTGACGCCATCATGAGAACTCAAGGTGAGCAAATCAAGAATCTACAGAGCCAAATAATCAATTTGAAAGGAGATATCTTGAAGCAAGGTAATGACATTAGAACCGAGGTTCGCGATAATATTCAATCCTCCTTCAGCACTCAAACGACTGAATTAAAGAATCTGTTGGCTAGTTTCTTGCCCGCCACTCAACCTTCTACTTCAAGTTCTCTACCTTCAAACACCGTCACTAATCCGCGAGCTAATGTGAGTGCTATTACTACTCGTAGTGGAGTCACCATCGTAGGACCACCAATCCCACCCCCATCATCTATACCTCCTCCACCACCATGTGTCCCACCTCCTCCTACACCTAGTATTAGTGCACCATTACCGTCTCCGCCTCGTCATGACGATGTATCCCGGAAGGACCCTTCAACATCCCAACCTTTACCTACTACACCTTCACCTTCCCCCTATAAACCCAACATCCCATATCCTTCTCGCATAGGCAAGACCAATGAGCTAACCAAGAATGACTGTCAAGTATCGAAATATGTGAATATGCTATCTCAAATGACCATCAACATTAGCCTTGTTGAAGCACTTTGCCACATGCCGAAATTTGTCAAAGCATTCAAGGAATTGCTTAGCAAGAAGGAGAAGCTGATTGAACTCGCCAACACACGATTAAATGAAAACTGCTCTGCAGTTATTCTTAAAGAACTTCCGGAAAAACTTGGAGATTCCGGTCGTTTTGTGTTGCCTTGCGTGTTCAACAAAACTGAAGAATTTACTGCCCTTGCTGATCTCGGGGCTAGTATTAATTTGATGCCTTTGAGTGTTTGGAAAACACTATCATTGCCCGACCTCACACCAACAAAGATGACTCTTGAACTTGCAAACCGCACTCTCGCTTACCCCGTTGGTATAGCCGAAGATGTGTTCATCAAAGTTGGCACATTTACTTTCCCGGTCGATTTTGTCGTCGTTGATTATGAAATGGACCCTCGTATTCCTTTAATACTTGGTCGGCCATTTTTGAGAACCGGACGTGCTTTAGTTGATGTGGCCGAAGGTGAGTTAATCTTACGAGTCAGGGATGATTTAAAAGTTTTTAAAATGGGGAAGCTTACAAGCAAATCTTTTGGACGAGAATCAGTGAATATGATAAATGTGCTCGATGACTTTGTTGTCTACGACAATCCTCTATTCGATTCTTCCATCGATAATCCACTCTTTGACGATGATATGGATGATTCTCGCTCCACTTTGGAACCTTCTCCCATTTATGATTCTCCACCGGTCTTTGATGCTTATGATGATGATGATTCTAGCTCAGATTCGGATGATTTTGATTGTACTTCTGAGTATCCCGATCTGCCCACGTATGATGATTTCGATGAGGCTGATACTCTTTCGAGCGATTCTTCACATGCTGAAGATCCTCCGCCATCACTCGATCCTACTTTGGACGATTACTCATTTGAGGAAGATTTCTCTGAATTTCTCAACACTTACTTCCCTCATGAGAGTGATGCTCCTCCTTATGACTTTGAAGATTATCGTCTTGATCCTACTTTGGATTTGAAGAACATTCTGTCAAAGGAGAAGAAACCGGTCGACACCAATATCCGTTGCACATATGATTTGACACCTCTTTGTCCTTCTTCTGAGGACGAGGTTGTGCTTCTTTGCGGATCTTCTTCACACTCTGCTGAGCCTGAGTGTTATTTTCCCTTAAAGGAAATGGTGTTCGACCCCGGTATTGAAGTCTTTAAGCCATCTCAGTATCCACCTGATGAAATAAAAGGAAAAATCTTTGGAAATTTTGAAGACATGCTTGCACCACTTCATCCTTGCTTCCACCGTGCTCCATCACTGCTTAAGGGAACCCTGCCTACTCTTCTTTGGCTTGCCTTGTTCGCCTTAAGCCTCTGCTTATTGATGGACGAAAACTATGTCTTTGATCCTGGTGGATATGTTTCATGCTTCTTCCGTTGATGATCAAGGTCGAGTCAGGCTCACGACTCGGTTAACAAAAATCAAGCGCTTCTTGGGAGGCAACTCATGCATCTATCTTTTCGCTTTCTTTACCATAAGTGTAGGGGGAGACCCTTTGGTTTGCTATTTCCTCTCATCACTTCTTAATCAGGGATTCGAGCTTCAAAGATCCACTCTTGATGATTCTTGACGACCCGTGATCCCGTGTTCACTTCTTCCCGGTTCTATCCTAAACTCTTTTCGATTCACTATTTTATATTTTCTTAATATTAAAATAGGAATCTCTTTAGTTGTCTTTTCCTTAGCGAGATTTAAACAACGTGCACAATGTCCTAAGTGTAGGGGAGTTTACTCCCACATGCTTAAACATTAAGGACAATGTTTATCTTAAGTGTAGGGGGACTTCTATCGAAGTTAAGTGGTCTTTTCCTTGTATTTGTCCTCATTTTAACCGGAAAATCAATTTTTCGACATTTTTCAAAATTTTTGATCTATTTTGGCCTATTAGTTTTTCCCTTTGCATAGTTATTTTCTTTCCTTATTAGAATAAATGTTTAATAAGTGGTTTTAATTTTCAAACGTTGTGAATCTTTTGACTCAACCCGAGTTTACTTATCTAAGTTACTCTAGCTAGTATCCTTAACGTGTTTAAGTCAAGTTTTGCTAGGCTTTTATATAGGGAGCTATAAAACGCGAAAGTCTTAACTCTCACGGGTTAAGAACAAGAACTTTTCGCAAGTTCCTATAATTGATCCTAGAGAGTCGTTTATCAAGGGAACTTTAAAATGCGATTTCTAAACTTGAAAAAGTCTAAGAATTTGCAAGATCCTATAGGCGACTCGAAAACCCAAAACTTTGATTTAATAGGCTAAGTATCCACGAGTCTCATTACTTGAGATTTTAAATTGTGGAGAACGAGAGATGATAGAGCCAATTATAAGTTCGGTATTCTTTCGTGAATTTATGTGAGTTAATTATGAGCCTATTCTCCCATCGCTTGCTAATAATTTATCTGCTAATAAATAAGGTTGTACGATTTGAAAAGTTACTTAGCTTCTAGCCCAAGATCGTTTAAAAGTTGCTCGGTATGGATTAGAGTTCATAGCCAAGGCATAACTTATTGAAGCGGGACGCGAAGATTGGCGAGTCCGAAAAGGCCCTAACAAGGCATGAGGGCTATATTTTGTTGCTAAAGATCCAAAGTGATGTGAAGAATCATTTATCGAAAATCAATATGAAGGATCAAGACACACGACGAAAAGCAAAAACTCCCAAAAGTCATGGAGAAGTGTATCCGAAAAGACCCTAACAAGGTATGCGGATAAAATGATCCAAGTCATAAAAGGAGGCGGATCGTTGTATATCGAAGTCCAAAATAAAGATTGGAGAAAAATGAAGAAGTCGTGGTCCAAGTATGAATCTCTCAAAACTTCAAGTGAAGAAATTCAATTATGAAGAGAAGACCATAATTTAATGAACGTCTCTCAAGGTTTGAAGTATGAAGTCGCTGCCAAATATCGGTCCGAGAAAGGTCTCAAATCGCGAAACGAGTTATGCCAAGATATGAACTTTATGATGTCCCGAGAAGCAGTTTTAAAAGATTTTGTCCTTTAGCTAACTATTGATTAAATCGTTCACTTTATTTTCAGACTTAATAACTATCGAAATAAGTCAAAAATGCATCCTCGTGATCATTCAAGACAACAATAAAATATAAGAGATACCCCTAGGAATAAGGGAGTCTAAGTGAATAATTGACCCACATGAGTTCGTGTTAGTCTACTAACTTATAATAACAATGATCTCGTTTTTAAGCTTGGTTTGGAGAAAGTGAAAACTTGTGGATGATGATTATTCGTAACATTTCCAAAACCCAAGGTATGCTTTTGATTTCTTTACTTTGAATGTTTATAGTTTTTATTTCTTTAATAAAGGCCAACGTGGATTGATTATGATGAAAAGTGTAGTCTTGCTTTGTAACTAATGCATTGCATGAGGACATTGCAATGGTCAAGTGTAGGGGATTTGATAGGTGTGTAAACACCCATCTTTTCTACCACTTAATTACAATAATAACCGGACCAAAACGTGTATTTTATGTCTTTTATGTCGGAATTATGCGTGGTTTGTGTTTTTGTTGTGATTTAGGACGAAAAGGTAAAAAGTGGAGAAAACACGGATATTCACGGGCATTTACGGGCTTTTATTAAAGAAAAAGATGAAAGACGAAATCAAGAAGTCAAGAGTGCAAAAATAACGGAAGTCCAAGACCAATTCTGAAGATTTATCGAAGAAAAAGTCAAAAGACGGAAGTTTATCAAAAGCCGAAGAATTCAAGTCTAATTTATTGAAGAATTTAAAGACGAGTTCAAAGGAATCCCGAAGCCAAAAGTTTTTAAAGTCCAAGTTTAAAGAAGATTAGAAGAAAAGGACTAAGCATGCAATTAATGAAGAATTAAAGAAGGAGGGACCTAAGCTTGTAATTAAGAGAAAAGGAAAGAGGGGAGGAAGCTTCCTTAATCCTCCCCTATAAATAGTCATTAGTTGTTAATTTTCTTTCTTGTTGGCTAAGGTGACAATTAGTCTTCCACCATTTAAATACATGTCATTTAATTTCTTGTCCAATTTAATTACCTTGTCTTGCACCTTAAATTCATTTAATTTCAAGTAAGTTTCCATTTAATTCTTGTCAATCTTTACTTTATCTTGTTAATCTCTCATCTACCTTTCTAAATCTTTGATTTTTATGTTTATGTTTGTGTTCATGTTCATGCTTTTATTTTGATCAAGTGGGTTTTTAATTATTGTGGTTAAATTTGTTTGTTTTGTTGATTTAAATTGTTTGTTTATGATTATTAGTTGGTTCGTTATTAGTTTTAGTTAAATCGTGTGTTTGATTTGGTTAAATTTGTGTTTAGATCATTGTTACTGTTATCCCTTGTTCTTCGGGGAGTTTGTTTCTGTTTCTTTGTTCCCAAGAAGACTTCCGAACCAAGAGAAGAGAAAGTTGTTCATTCGGAACTCCAAAGTTCAGGGTCAAAAGTTGTTCATTCGGAACTCCAAACTTCCGGATCAAGGGGAACTTCCGGATCAACAAAAGTTCCGGGTCAAGCATTGTTTATTCGGAACTCAAAAACTTCCGAGTCAAGACCTTCATTCGGAACTTAAAAAGTTCCGGATCAAGCAATTCATTCGGAACTTTAAAAGTTCTGGATCAATACTTCCGGACGAACTTCCGACTCAATTCTTCCGAACGAACTTCCGGATCAACACCAAACTTCCGACTCAAGGTAGCTTCATTCGGAACTTTAAAAAGTTCCGAATCAAGGCTGTTCATTCGGAAGTTTTGAACTTCCGAATCAAGGGTTCTGTAAGTTAATTTTCCAGTCTTTCTTTTTAAATTTCAGTCTTTTATTTTCAAGCTTTATTTTTCCCGCCTTTATTTTAATTGCACTTTAAGTTTATTGCTTTAGCTTTATTTTATCCTTGCCTTAGTTTAAGTTTTAGTCGCGTTTTAAGATTGCTTTAGATAGATTTAAGTTTGCGTCATTTACTTTAGTGCCTTTTAATTTCAGTCACGTTTTTAAATACTTGCACCCATTTACTTTAATTAGACTTAGATTTACTTTAATTGCACTTTTACTTTAAAGTTTCGCACTTTTAATTTTAAAAACTACAACGACACATCTTTGTTCCACCAAAATAATATTGAGTCACATAGAGAACCTAGATCAATTCGATTAGACACACGACAAAGAACTTTAATTTTTATACGAGGTGTCAAAAGCCTAGTATCAAGCTTATTTGTTGTGCTTATTTTACCTTCTTTTTACTGTATTCCGACCACCCTGGTCGGAAAAGGGTTTCATATTCCGACCATAGCTCCATTGCTTGGTCGGAAAAGGGTTTAGCATTCCGACGGGGATTCCGATTCATCCGTCGGAATAAGGTTTCATCATTCCGATTGGGTATTCCAATCTGCATTCCGACAGGTAAGTACTTTGGTTATTCCGATGGACTAGTGTTCCCCATATTCCGACGAGATCCCTTTGGTGCATTCCGATCAAAAGGCATTCCGACCACATTCCGATTTGGGGTATTGTTTGGTTATTCCGATTAGGCAATTGGTGACAGCATTCCGATCAGTCTTTCCGACCAATATTCCGATCTGAAAGGTGAGTTATTCCGATCAACATTCCGATCAGGAGGTAAGTTACACATTCCGATCACATTCCGATCGGAATGTATTCCGACGGTAGGTTTGTTTTTCTATTTTGTCTTGTTTAATTTTTAAGTTTACGTTTTAATACTTTGTCAAATTTTAATTCTCGTCACGCTTTTAAATTCCCGTCATTTAATTAATTTACTTTTCAAAGTTTTAAGTCTTTGCGCTTTTAATTACTTGCACACTTATTTTTAATTAGACATTAGATTTACTTTAACGTCATTTTATTTTACGTCTTTGCACTTTTATTTTAAAAACAACCAAAAATATTTGTTTCACCAAAAAGAATAGAGTCGTACTTAGAATCGGAAATCAATTCGTTAAGATACCGAGAACACGAACTTTAATTTTTACCTGGGCAAAACCTATGTATCAAATGGCGCCGCTGCCGGCTCTTTTCGTAAAGATTAACGGTTTTCTGTGAGAGACGCGTTGTTTTTTGGGATCCGTTCACTCGTGAACGTTATTTTTCGTGTCAAAAATTTTCAAAAAAAATCCCAAAAACATTTGAAAAATTATAAAAAGCATTTCTTTTTCAAAGATTTGCACCAAAAATATTCCTCTTTATCCTCTATTATGTTTAATTCTTTTCTTTACCCCTCTTATTTATAATTCTTCATGGATTCGTCTTGTGTACGGTGTGGGAAACCATGGCGTGGTTTTCCAACATGTCAATGGTGTACTTGTGAGCGGTGTGGTTTTGATATCGACGATACACAATTTGGATTTTGTCCATTTTGTAATTCAACAAATTCATACTTCTCCTCTTACAATACTTTCTCACCCTCTCCCGTCTATGACAATCCCTATCCTCAAGATGCACAGGGTTTTTCTCCATACCCGTGGTGCTATATTTGTGGGGGCCCTCACGATGCTTCTTCTTGTGATCCATCGAAGGTCTTTGAGAAACTACCGTGCTATCATCCCAGTGTATATAACTTTGAGCCCCCACGTCACACTGTCAATCATCAACCCTTGTGTGCACTTCCTCCTGAGCAAATGGCCACACTTTTTGACACCTTTCAAAAGTTCAAGAAGCTTGCAACAAGATGATGGAGAAATGTCAAGCGGATCAGCAACAAGAGCAGGTATCTAACCTTAATACTTATACTCCTCCTCTTGTGCCTCCATATTATTATGACAGTGATGATGATGAGAGTCCTATTTCTTGGAACGATGAGAATGCTATTCCTTCTCCCGACTTGCCGGCTCTGGAGCCTACGGATTCACCCATCCTAGGGGATGAGGATCTTAGCACAATTCCTGCAAAGGAATTCGACGAATTCCATAAGTCTAGTGCTGATAACCTTGTCCCATTTCCAAGTGAATCTGAGTTGACATCCGACAGTGACGATGAGTATGATGCACTTTCTTCTGATGATGTTCCTTCCACCAACACTTTGGGAGCGGATTCTTTGGCTTTCTCTAATCCTCTTTTTGATCAAGATGATGATTTTACTTCTAGTGATGACGAGTCACTATCCGATGAAGACGTTCGGAAGGAAATTTTCAAGATTTATTCGAACCCTTTATTTGATTTTGATGACGATTACATATCTAGTGAGGTGAATCCTCTCTTTGACGAAGGGATTGAGGACATTGATAGCTCTGATTCTCTTACTATTGATGAGCATACTTTGTTAGCCATGCCCCCTTCTATCGCAGAGGTGGAGAAATTTGACTCTACTGGAAAGGTGACGCAGGTGGAAGGTAATTGTTCTCATACTTCTCATATTATATTACCACCTCCTCCTACCGCGTGCACACCCTAGCGGGTGATGTATCGCTTTTACTCTCCTCGCTTCGTACCGGGAAATGAGGATGAGTGCTTTGACCCGGGAGGTGACAATGACCATTCTATGATTGATAACCTTACGGCTTTGCCAATTGGTCAACATCCATTGTCTTTGGAGGATGACAATGTGATTCCTTTACCCACCCCACCTCCCGTGGATCAAGATTTCACATACTTCTCGTATGTTGAAAGGACCTTCCTACCATTCAAGACTTATCCTTCTGCCTCCCCTTTATTATATTCTTCCGGGAATGAGGACAAGGTCTTTGATCCCGGTATTACATTTGAGGCTTCCCCATGGACCATTTAATTCGGGGACGAGCCAGGCTCGTGACTCGGATACCAAAAACAAGCGCTTTTTGGGAGGCAACCCAATTACCTATCTATCTTTTTCTTTGTTTTTACCATAAGTGTAGGGGGAGACCCGTTGGTGTTTGATATCTCCTCTCTTCTGCTAATCAGGGATTCGAGCTTCAAAGACACACTCTTGATGATTTTTGACGACCCGTGATTCCGTTGTTCCCATTTTCCCGGTTCTATCCTAAACTCTTTTCGATTCACTATTTTATATTTTCTAAATATTAAAATAGGAATCTCGTTAGTGGTCTTTTCCTTAGCGAGATTTAAACAAAGTGCACAATGTCCTAAGTGTAGGGGAGTTTACTCCCACATGCTTAAACATTGAGGACAATGTTTATGTTAAGTGTAGGGGGACTTCTATCGAAGTTAAGTAGCCTTTTCCTTGTATTTGTCCTCATTTTAACCGGAAAATCAATTTTTCGACATTTTTCAAAATTTTTGATCTATTTTGGCCCATTAGTTTTTACTTTTGTATAGCTATTTTCTTTCCTTATTAGAATAAAATCTTTAATAAAGTGGTTTTAATTTTCAAACGTTGTGAATCTTTTGACTCAACTCGAGTTTACTTATCTAAGTTTACTCTAGCTAGTATCCTTAACGTGTTTAAGTCAAGTTTTGCTAGGCTTTTATATAGGGAGCTATAAAACGCGAAAGTCTTAACTCTCACGGGTTAAGAACAAGAACTTTTTTGCAAGTTCCTATAATTGATCCTAGAGAGTCGTTTATCAAAGGAACTTTAAAATGCGATTTCTAAACTTGAAAAAGTCTAAGAATTCGCAAGATCCTATAGGTGACTCGAAAACCCAAAACTTTGATTTAATAGGCTAAGCATCCACGAGTCTCATTCCTTGAGATTTTAAACTGTGGAGAACGAGAGATGATAGAGTCAATTATAAGTTTGGTATTCTTTCGTGAATTTATGTGAGTTAATTATGAGCCTATTCTCCCATCGCTTGCTAATAAATTTATCTGAAATAAATAAGGTTGTACGATTTGAAAAGTTACTTAGCTTCTAGCCCAAGATCGTTTAAAAGTTGCTCGGTATGGATTAGAGTTCATAGCCAAGGCATAACTTATTGAAGCGGGATGCGAAGATTGGCGAGTCCAAAAAGGTCCTACAAGACATGAGGGCTACATTTTGTTGCTAAAGATCCCAAGTGATGTGAAGAATCATTTATCGAAAATCAATATGAAGGATCGAGACACACGACGAAAAGTAAAAACTCCCCAAAAGTCATAGAGAAGTCTATCCGAAAAGGCCCTAACAAGGTATGAGGATGAATAGATCCAAGTCCAAAAAGGAGGCGGATCGTTGTTTATCAAAGTCCAAAATAAAGATTGGAGAAAAATGAAGAAGTCGTGGTCCAAGTATGAATCTCTCAAAACTTCAAGTGAAGAAATTCCATTATGAAGAGAAGACCATAATTTCATGAACGTCTCTCAAGGTTTGAAGTATGAAGTCGCTGCCAAATATCGGTCCGAGAAAGGTCTCAAATCGCGAAACGAGTTATGCCAAGATATGAACTTTATGAGGTCCCGAGAAGCAGTTTTAAAAGATTTTCTCCTTTAGCTAACTATTGATTAAATCGTTCACTTTATTTTCGGACTAAATAACTATCAAAATAAGTCAAAAATGCATCCTCGTGATCATTCAAGACAACAATAAAATATAAGAGATACACCTAGGAATAAGGGAGTCTAAGTGAATAATTGGCCCATGATAGGTGTGTAAACATCCATCCTTTTACCACTTAATTATGGCTAAAATAAGACCAAAACACGTATTTAATATCATTTGTTTGGAATTATGTGTGGTTTTTGTGTTTATTGTGTTTTCAGAGCTAACCGGATGAATATTAAAGAAAACATGGGATTGCACGGGTTTATCAAGGAAAAAGACTCAAGACGAAGTCTATTGTCCAAGAGATGCAAAAGATTTGAAATCAATGGGCCTATTTGAAGATTTATCGAAGAAAAGGACCAAAGATGGAAGATTTACATATGTCGAAGAAATTCAAGTCTATTAAACGAAGAAATTAAAAGACGAGTTGAATTTAATCGTCGACAAATCCCGAATCAGAATCGAAAACGTCAACTTTTCTGAAAAGACGAGAAGACAAGAAGAAAGGGAGAAAGCCCACTCACCAACCAACCACTGGGACTATATATAGGGTTCTCCTTCACATTTTAGGGAGTTAGTTTTGTTTTCTTCTTTCCCAGTTTCTTAGGTTCGTTTCATCACCAACACCATTAGGGTGTTTGGTGATTTTCCATTTTTCCTTGAATCTTGTAAGTTTTAATCAGTACTCTTGTTACCTTTACATTAATCTTTCAATTCCATCTTTTCATTCATCTTGTTCATCTCCATTTTTTATTGCAAGTTCTTAAGTTCTTGTGTGATTGATTTTGATCTTTTAAAAGTTGTTGATTTAGTGTTTTTATTGGTGGGATTTGTTACTTATGGTATTTAAATGATTATTGGTTAGTTTGGTAAAACCTTTTTGCGTATTCATCTTGATTTTGGATTTTAACCGTGTCTTCTGTTCTTGCGATACTGCTACTGTTCTTACCCAGGAATATTCCGAATAGACGATTTTCTATTTCCCTTATTCGGAGTATTGTATATTCCGAATAGGGCTGTTAATTTTCTCTTACTCGGAATATCTTATATATTCCGAACAGAACTCATTTTTCCGAATAGGGCAGATTTTCCGCATAAGCTGTTTTTCCGAATAGAGATTTTATTCCGCATAGGCAAATGTTTTCCGAATAGGGCCAGATTTTCCGAATAGAACCATATTTTCCGAATAGAGACTTATTCCGTATTGCATTTTATTCCGCATAGGGAATATTTTCCGCATAAGGTATTTTTCCGCATAGACTATTTTTCCGAATTGGACAATATTCCGAGTAGAATAGTTTTTCCGCATGGTGCATTTATTCCGAGTAAGGAAACATTCCGCATAGAGCTAGTTTATTCCGTATCTTCATTTATTCCGAACAGAGCAAGTTTTCAGTAAGGACATTTTTCTGTGTAATCATTTATCTGTTAAGTTTCAATTCAGGGCTTATTTCATTTACTGTTTTTGGTTTGAATGTTGATTTACTTTACTCATTTACCTTTTTAAGTAGAATAGATAAGCAATCCCCACTTTTTGTCACCAAGAACAAATCATTCCACTTTAAACCGAGATCAATTCGAGAGGATTCCGAGAAATATAATTGAACCTAGCAAAATCTCTTGTATCAAATGGCGCCGCTGTCGGCTCTTCTCGTTAAGATCAAAAGTTTTTTGTGAGAACTTGGATTTTGGGATCCGTTCCCCGTGAACGTTACTTTTTCACAAAAATTTTCAAAAATCCTAAAAAAAATATAAAATTTTCAAAAATACAAAAAAATTAAAAAAAAAACATAAAAACCAAAAATATTTTTGCTTTGTTTTTCTTTGTTCGTTCTTTTGCAGGTGTATGCGCACTCGATCCACGTCATATCAAGAGCCCGAGCCTCTCGATCACTTAGACATGGGCGGTGTACCACCTCAAAACAATAATAACAACAACAACCCGCCTTTCAACAACATGAACAATAACAACAACAATGAGCCCCTTCCGGATAATCGCCCGATGATTGAACTGCTGCAAGCTCATGTCGATGGCAACACGGATCCAATTGTCATACCTCCAATTGTCGCCAACAACTTCGAGCTAAAATCAGGCTTTATCCAGATGGTCTCCGCTCAACCATTCTTGGGACGTACCATTGATGACCCACACGACCACATAAAGAGATTTTTACAACTCACTAACACGGTCAAATTCAATGGTGTTCCACAAGAGGTTATAAGGTTACAACTTTTTCCCTTTTCTTTAGAGGGACAAGCCCGACATTGGCTTGCTAAGGAACCGCCACAGAGTATTCTCTCGTGGACGGATTTGGAAACAAAGTTTATCAATTACTTTTTCCCACCCTCTCGTACTACCGCATTGCGGAATGAAATCATAAATTTTGAACAAAAGTACGATGAGTCGTTCAGTGAATCTTGGGATCGTTTCAAAGATCTTTTAAGAAAATGCCCACAACATGGTTTTACCAAAGTACATCAAATTAATACTTTTTACAATGGTTTAAGCATGAGTGACCAAGATTCACTAAACAGTGCCTCGGGGGGTAATCTATTGGCTAAGACTTCCAATGCTGCTTGGGACATCATTGAGAATAAATCTCGTGTGCAAACCAAGAGTGTTCGGACCAATGTCGCTAGTGCTAGCACTAGTGACAGCGACAAGCGATTGGACAAAATCACTACGCTTCTTGAATCGCTTGTCACCCACACCGTCAGCAACAACAGCAGCAACAACGCTAAAAACGCCCAAGTTAACGCTGTCAGCCAACCTTGCGAGATATGCGGTGGTCCTCACTCTTACACCACTTGTACTGCCACCCAAGACTCCCCTGCTGAGACTGTGAATGCAGCATATGGCATCTATCCTCAACCTGCTTATCAAGCTAGACCTCAAGGAGACCGTAATTTGCTTAGCTACCGCTCCAACAACTACCTCTCACCACCCGGTTTTCCCCCAAACAACCCAAACCAACAACAAAACCTTAACCGTCCTCCTCAACAACCACAACAACCTCGACAACCATACATCCCTCCTCACAAGCAGAAACAACCACCTCAACGTAACAACCAAGTTTACCAACAACCTGCTTATCAACCACCCGCATACAATGCTCCTCCCAACCAACCCACCGCTCTTCACCAAGAAGTGGAAACTTATATGAGGACCAATGATGTGATCGTGGGAAATCTTCAGAAAGAAGTGCTCAACCTGAAAGCGGACTTGGTCAAGCAAGGAAACGATTTGAGAGCCGACATGAGAAACACGTTGGATAGCCAAACTAATGACTTGAGGAACATGATGGCTAGTTTCTTCCAAGGTAATCAACCCTCTTCTTCGGGTACTCTTCCGAGTAACACCGTTGCGAATCCAAGAGGGGAGATGAAAGCAATCACTACTCGAAGTGGTAAAGGTACCAAGGAACCCGAGCTTCCTATACCTCCACCGGTGGTTGTGACTAAGGAGAACGAGTCACCTGCTCCTATTCCTCATCCTTCTCCTTCCCCAATTTCTCCACCTCTTCCTTCTACCCCTCCTCCACCCAAGGATGTGAGTGATCCTATTCTTCCAAAGCCTTCCTCTTCTTCCAATATACCTTATCCATCTAGGTTGAGGAAAGAGAAGCTCAAAAGCAAGGACGATATTCAGGTTTCTAACTTTCTTAAGATGTTCAAACAACTGAATTTCAATATCTCCTTTGCTGAGGCTCTCGCTCACATGCCTAAATATGCAAAAATGTTTAAAGATCTTCTGAGCGACAAGGAAAAGCTCCTCGATATTGCCAACACCCAACTTAATGAGAATTGCTCTGCAGTGCTCTTAAGGAAATTGCCAACCAAGCTTGGTGATCCGGGTCGTTTCTTAATTCCTTGCAATTTCCCGGGAGTAGAGAATTGCATGGCCCTAGCCGATCTAGGTGCCAGTATTAATCTCATGCCTCTAAGTGTTTGGAAGCAATTATCTCTCCAGAGCTAGTCCCCACCAAAATGACTTTGGAATTAGCAAACCGTACGGTTGTTTATCCAGTGGGGATAGCCGAAGACGTCATTGTAGGAGTCGACAAAATCACATTCCCTGCTGATTTTGTTGTCGTCGACTACGAGATGGACCCCCGTGTACCACTGATTGTTGGTCGTCCATTCCTTAGGACCGGTCGCACTCTCATTGATGTTGAAGCCGGTGAGCTTATCATGAGAGTGGGTGACGATAAAGTAGTCTTCAACATGGGAAAGTTGTCTAAACAGCCTTATTCATATGAGAGTGTTAATTGTATTGACGTTCTTGATGAGGCTTGTGAAGAACACTTTAATGATGCTTGCAAAAGTATTCCCACCTCTCTTCCCAATGTT
Source organism: Glebionis coronaria (assembly GCA_025667525.1). Taxonomy (NCBI): domain Eukaryota; kingdom Viridiplantae; phylum Streptophyta; class Magnoliopsida; order Asterales; family Asteraceae; genus Glebionis; species Glebionis coronaria. The sequence continues at coordinate 717,555 of JANFOE010000609.1, read as the reverse complement.
GAGACCGTGTCCTCCATTGATTCATCGTTGTCTCTATTTGGAGATAGTGATTTATTTTGGAACAATCTTGAAGATACCATGGGAGATGTGACTTTAGCCACTTATGATTCTCCTACCGATGGGGACGAAGACATGCATTTCTTTGAAAGCCTTCTTAACGAAGACAATCCTTCTCCTCCATCTCCCACGGTCATTGCTATCGATACTCCGACTTCGAATACGCCTCCCGTCGAAAATCCTTCGGATTTAGAACTTAAGGAGTTGCCGCCCCATCTCGAGTATGTATTCCTTGAAGAAGAGAAGAAGTCGCCCGTCATCATCGCAAAGGACCTAAAAGAAGAAGAAAAAGCCCGACTTGTCGCCGTGTTGAAAGATCACAAGAAGGCTATTGCTTGGAAGATTTCAGACATTCGTGGAATTGATCCTCACTTCTGCACACACAAAATTCTCATGGAAGACGACTTTAAGCCCACTATTCAAAACCAACGAAGGGTGAACCCAAAAATACATGAAGTCATCAAAACAGAGGTTATCAAACTTCTTGATGCGGGTATGATTTACCCTATTTCGGATTCACCATGGGTTAGTCCAATCCATTGTGTGCCCAAGAAGGGCGGAATAACCGTTGTTCCCAACGAACACAACGAGTTGATTCCCACTCGTCTCGTTACTGGGTGAAGAGTTTGTATAGACTACCGCAAACTCAATGATGCCACGAGAAAGGATCATTTCCCTCTACCTTTTATGGACCAAATTCTTGAACGATTAGCAGGTAATGAATATTACTGCTTTCTTGATGGTTTCTCGGGTTATTTCCAAATACCCATCGATCCCCAAGATCAAGAGAAGACTACATTCACTTGTCCCTATGGCACATTTGCTTACAAAAGAATGCCTTTTGGCTTATGTAATGCGCCAGGGACTTTCCAAAGGTGCATGTTAGCTATCTTCCATGACATGGTTGAACAAACCATGGAAGTCTTCATGGATGATTTCTCGGTCTTCGGGGATTCCTTCTCTTCTTGCCTTGCCAATTTGGAACGTATGCTCAAGCGGTGCGAAGACACTCGCCTAGTTCTAAATTGGGAAAAATGCCATTTTATGGTAAAAGAAGGCATCGTGCTTGGACATAAGATCTCGAAAGCCGGTCTTGAAGTAGACCGTGCTAAAGTCGATGTTATCGCAAAGTTGCCTCCACCTTCAACCGTGAAGGGTGTGAGAAGTTTCCTGGGTCATGCGGGCTTCTACCGTCGATTCATCAAAGATTTTTCTCAAATCGCTCGCCCGATGACCCACCTCTTGGAAAAAGATACTCCTTTTATCTTCTCCAAAGAGTGTCTTGAAGCCTTCAACTCGCTTAAGGATAAGCTAACTAAGGCACCCGTCTTGGTTACCCCTAATTGGGAGCTTCCCTTTGAGTTGATGTGCGATGCTAGTGATTTTGCTATTGGAGCGGTTCTTGGACAAAGAGTGAACAAACACTTCCAACCGATCCATTACGCTAGCAAGACAATGACGGGGGCATAATTGCATTATACGACAACTGAAAAAGAGCTTTTAGCTGTTGTCTATGCTTTTGAAAAATTTCGCCCCTATCTTGTCCTTTCCACCACTATTGTGTATACCGATCAGTCCGCGCTGAAGTACTTGTTGACAAAGCAAGATTCCAAACCAAGACTTCTTCACTGGGTTTTGCTGCTCCAAGAATTTAAAATCGAAATTCGCGATAAAAAAGGAGCAGAAAACCTAGCCGCGGACCATCTTAGCAGACTTGAGGATCCTTACCAAGGGGAGCATCCGAACAAAGAAATCAATGATTCTTTTCCCTTGGAGACCTTAATGTCTATAAACTCGAAGTCGAATGAAACCCCGTGGTTTGCGGACTTTGCAAACTACTTGGCGGGTGGAATTCTCAAGGAAGGGTTGACGTCTCAACAAAAGAAGAAGTTCTTCACCGACATTAAGACTTACTTTTGGGACGACCCTTACCTATTCAAACAATGTGCCGACCTGATTATTCGTCGATGTGTTGATGGACCGGCAGCTTCGGAAATCCTTGATGCTTGCCACAAAGGACCCACCGGTGGTCACTTTGGTCCCAACTACACCGCCAAAAAGGTCTTTGATTCGGGATTTTATTGGCCCACCATCTACCGTGATGCTCACGAGATGGTTAAACGATGTGATGCTTGCCAAAAACAAGGCAAGATCACACATAAAGATGAGATGCCTCAGAATTTTATTCAAGAGTGTGAAATCTTTGATGTTTGAGGTATCGACTTTATGGGGCCATTCCCTTCTTCTAAAGGAAACAAATACATCCTTGTATCCGTTGACTACGTTTCAAAGTGGGTTGAAGCTAAAGCTTTACCTACTAATGACGCAAGGGTGGTTTGTAACTTTTTGAAAGCTCTTTTCGCTAGATTCGGTGTGCCTCGTGCCATTATTAGTGATCGTGGGACTCATTTTTGCAATGACCAATTCGCAAGAGTCATGGCTAAGTACGGTGTAAATCATCGTCTTTCCACAGCCTACCACCCACAAACTAATGGCCAGGCTGAAATATCCAACCGAGGACTGAAGCGAATTCTTGAAAGAACCGTGGGAGAGCATCGTGCCTCATGGGCTGATAAACTTGATGATGCTTTGTGGGCTTTCCGTACTGCTTACAAGACCCCGATCGGCTGTACGCCTTATCGTCTTGTGTACGGGAAAGCGTGCCACCTCCCCATTGAGTTGGAGCACAAGGCTTATTGGGCCTTGAAGTGGGCTAATTTTGATATCAACAAAGCCGGTGACCTACGCAAGATCCAACTCAATGAGCTCAATGAACTCCGTAATGAGGCTTATGAAAATTCTTTAATCTATAAGGAAAGGACTAAGCTCATTCACGACTCTAAGATTAAGAACCGAGAGTTCCATGTTGGAGACAAAGTCTTACTTTTTAACTCTCGGTTGAAAATCTTTTCGGGTAAGCTGAAATCTCGTTGGTCCGGCCCATTCACCATTGCCCAAATTTTTCCATATGGTACTCTCGAGCTCGCTCAACCTAATGGACCTAATTTTAAGGTGAATGGCCAACGAGTGAAGTCTTACTTTGGTGAGGACACCTCTCAGGAGGTGATTCCATCCCTCACCACGTTCCCCATGAACTAATTTGGGTCGAGTCAGGCTCGTGACTCGGTTATCAAAAACAAGCGCTCCTCGGGAGGCAACCCGAGTATCTATCCCTTTAACCCCCTAAGTGTAGGGGAGGACCTATTTTGGTCGTTTGTGTTTGTGTGGTGATGTGATTACAGGGATAACTGCAATCTTGGAAATCTCTGAAGAACCGTGCTCCCGTGTTATCCGAAATCCGGTTCTATCTCTCAACTATCGTGATTCAATTTTCTTCATACTCATATTTGAAATTGATCACTTTAGTCGTCTCTTCCTTAACTCGAGTTAACCAACGTGCACAATGTCATAAGTGTAGGGGAGACTTTTCCCACATGCTTAAACATTGAGGACAATGTTTATCTTAAGTGTAGGGGGGACTTCTATCGAAGTTTTAAGTGGACTTTTCCATGAAAATGCCTTCATTTAACCGGAAAATCCTATTTTTCAACATTTTTCAAATTTTTTTAATTAACTTTGGCCATTTTGTCGTAATTTTTAAATTTTTATCGTTGCTTTCATATGTATATATCCCGCAATAGAGTCAAATTTTAATAAAGTGGTGTAGCTAGTTTAGAAGTCTTTGACATATTAGGTCCGTTGCGTTTATTTTGACTCAACCCGAATAAACTTGTCTAAGTTTATTCTAGCTAGTATCCTTAACCATGTAGACCTTAATTGGTTTATTAGGCTAAGTATCCACGAGTCTCATTACTTGAGATTTTAAATTGTGGAGATCGAGAAATGATAGAGTCAATTATAAGTCGGTATTCTTGCGCAAGCTCACTTGGTGTAACTATTTGCCTATTCTCCCATCACTTGCTAATAATTTATCTGCAATAAGTAAGGTCGTACGATTTGAAAGGTTACTTAGCTTCTAGCCCAAGATCGTTTAAAAGTTGCTCGGTAATGATAAGAGTTCATAGCCAAGGCATAACTTATGAAGCGGGGCGCGAAGATTGGCGAGTCCGAAAAGGCCCTAACAAGGCATGAGGATTCCATTTTATTGCTGAAGATCCAAAAGTGATGTGAAAAGCATTATTCCTAAAATCAATATGAAGGATCAAGACTCACGACGAAAAGCAATCAACTCCCATAAAGATCATGGAGAAGTCTATCCGAAAAGACCCTAACAAGGTATGAGGATAAATAGATCCAAGTCCGAAAAGGAGGCGGATCGTTGTATCTCAAAATCCCAATTAGAGATTGAAGAAATAATCATGAAGTCGTGGTCAACAAAGTTGGAGTACCTCTCAAAAGTCTCCAAGTGAAGAAACTCTATTATGATGAGAAGGCCATTATCTCAAGAACGTCTCTCGAAGATATGAAGTATGAAGTACATGCCAAATATCGGCCCGAGAAAGGTCTCAAATCGTGAACCGAGTTATGCCAAGATATGAATTTTTTGATATCCCGAGAAGCAGTTTTAAAAGATTTTGTCCTCTAGCTAACTATTGATCAAATCGTCCTACTTTGCTTTCAGCCCTAATAAACTATCGAAATAAGTCCAAAAATGCATCTTCATGATCATTCTAAGACAAAAATAAAATATAAGAGATACACCTAGGAATAAGGGAGTCTAAGCATTTAATTAAGCCATGTGTGTGAGTGTTTGATTTACTAACTTATAATAACAATGATCTCGTTTCTAAGCTTATTCTAGGGAACGTGAAACTTGAGGGTGATAAATCTTCGCAGCACCAAAGCCCTAATGTAAGTCCTTGATTTCTTTGCAAGTTATTTCCATCCTTTTGTTTACTTTAAAGTTTTAATTTCTCTTAGTACTTTAATTTTTGTTTAGTAGTATGTTAATAAGGCCAAGGTTGATTGATTATGAGAAAAGTGCAAATTTGCTTTATCACTAAGCATTGCATGAGGGCATGGCAATGGTTAAGTGTAGGGGATTTGATAGGTGTGTAAACACCCATCCTTTTACCACTTAATTATGGCTAAAATAAGACCAAAACACGTATTTAATATCATTTGTTTGGAATTATGCGTGGTTTTTGTGTTTATTGTGTTTTCAGAGCTAACCGGATGAATATTAAAGAAAACATGGGATTGCACGGGTTTTATCAAGGAAAAAGACTCAAGACGAAGTCTATTGTCCAAGAGATGCAAAAGATTTGAAATCAATGGGCCTATTTGAAGATTTATCGAAGAAAAGGACCAAAGATGGAAGATTTACATATGTCGAAGAAATTCAAGTCTATTAAACGAAGAAATTAAAAGACGAGTTGAATTTAATCGTCGACAAATCCCGAATCAGAATCGAAAACGTCAACTTTTCTGAAAAGACGAGAAGACAAGAAGAAAGGGAGAAAGCCCACTCACCAACCAACCACTGGGACTATATATAGGGTTCTCCTTCACATTTTAGGGAGTTAGTTTTGTTTTCTTCTTTCCCAGTTTCTTAGGTTCGTTTCATCACCAACACCATTAGGGTGTTTGGTGATTTTCCATTTTTCCTTGAATCTTGTAAGTTTTAATCAGTACTCTTGTTACCTTTACATTAATCTTTCAATTCCATCTTTTCATTCATCTTGTTCATCTCCATTTTTTATTGCAAGTTCTTAAGTTCTTGTGTGATTGATTTTGATCTTTTAAAAGTTGTTGATTTAGTGTTTTTATTGGTGGGATTTGTTACTTATGGTATTTAAATGATTATTGGTTAGTTTGGTAAAACCTTTTTGCGTATTCATCTTGATTTTGGATTTTAACCGTGTCTTCTGTTCTTGCGATACTGCTACTGTTCTTACCCAGGAATATTTCGAATAGACGATTTTATATTTCCCTTATTCGGAGTATTGTATATTCCGAATAGGGCTGTTAATTTTCTCTTACTCGGAATATCTTATATATTCCGAACAAATCTCATTTTTCCGAATAGGGCAGATTTTCCGGATAAGCTGTTTTTCCGAATAGAGATTTTATTCCGCATAGGCAAATGTTTTCCGAATAGGGCCAGATTTTCCGAATAGAACCATATTTTCCGAATAGAGACTTATTCCGTATTGCATTTTATTCCGCATAGGGAATATTTTCCGCATAAGGTATTTTTCCGCATAGACTATTTTTCCGAATTGGACAATATTCCGAGTAGAATAGTTTTTCCGCATGGTGCATTTATTCCGAGTAAGGAAACATTCCGCATAGAGCTAGTTTATTCCGTATCTTCATTTATTCCGAACAGAGCAAGTTTTCAGTAAGGACATTTTTCTGTGTAATCATTTATCTGTTAAGTTTCAATTCAGGGCTTATTTCATTTACTGTTTTTGGTTTGAATGTTGATTTACTTTACTCATTTACCTTTTTAAGTAGAATAGATAAGCAATCCCCACTTTTTGTCACCAAGAACAAATCATTCCACTTTAAACCGAGATCAATTCGAGAGGATTCCGAGAAATATAATTGAACCTAGCAAAATCTCTTGTATCAGCCCACATGAGTTCGTGTTAGTTTACTAACTTATAATAACAATGATCTCGTTTTTAAGCTTGGTTTGGAGAAAGCGAAAACTTGAGGATGATGATTATTCATGACATTTCCAAAACCCAAGGTATGTTTTTGATTTATTTATTTTCTTCCTTTAAATGTTTATAGTTTTCTATCTCTTTAATAAAGGCCAACGTGGGTTGAATTTGATGAAAAATGTAAACGTGCTTTGTAACTAATGCATTGCATGAGGACATTGCAATGGTCAAGTGTAGGGGATTTGATAGGTGTGTAAACACTCATCCTTTTTACCACTTAATTACAATAATAACCGGGCCAAAACGTGTATTTTATGTCTTTTATGTCGGAATGATGCGTGGTTTGTGTTTTTGTTGTGATTTAGGACGAAAAGGTGAAAAGTGGAGAAAACACGGGCATTCACGGGCTTTTATTGAAGAACAAGATTAAAGACGAAGTCAAGAGTGCAAAAAGAACGGAAGTCTAAGACCAATTCTGAAGATTTATCGAAGAAAAAGTCAAAAGACGGAAGTTTACTAAAGCCGAAGAACTCGAGTCTTATTTATAAAGAAAATTAAAGACGAGTTTAAAGAAATCCCGAGCCAAAAGTCATTAAAGTCCAAGATTAACAAAAGATTAAGAAGAGAAGGACTTAAGTGTGCAATTAAGGAAAAGAGGAAAGAGGAAGGAAGCTTCCTAAGCACTCCTTAATCTCCCCTATATATAGTTTAAGATCATTTCATTTTACTCTTGTTGGCTAGAGTGACACTAGTTCTTCCATCTTTAATTTTTGCACATTTACTTTTCATGTCAATTTAAATACATTGTCTTGCACTTTTAATACCTTTTAATTCCAAGTAAGTGTTCTTTCATTCTCTTGTTTTAATCTCTCATCTACCTTTCTTTCCATGCTTTAATCTTATTGTTTACATGCTTATTGTATTGCTTATTTGATTTAAGGTTACGTTTTTATGCTTTTGATTGTTTTGGATCATTGATTTTTATAGCTTATTTGTGTTTATCTTCAAGTTTCTTAAGTTTTTATAAAAGTTATTTTTATATAAAAGTTAGTTTTCGTACATCTTTTTCATTCGTGTTTTCAAATAGTCTTTAAATTCTAGCTTATTAGCTTTTTCTTATACGGTTTTCATTAGGATTTTAGTTGTGTGATTATTTGATTTATAGCTTATTTGTTGTGCTTATTTTACCTTCTTTTTACTGTATTCCGACCACCCTGGTCGGAAAAGGGTTTCATATTCCGACCATAGCTCCATTTGCTTGGTCGGAAAAGGGTTTAGCATTCCGACGGGGATTCCGATTCATCCGTCGAAATAAGGTTTCATCATTCCGATTGGGTATTCCAATTTGCATTCCGACAGGTAAGTACTTTGGTTATTCCGATGGACTAGTGTTCCCCATATTCCGACGAGATCCCTTTGGTGCATTCCGATCAAAAGGCATTCCGACCACATTCCGATTTGGGGTATTGTTTGGTTATTCCGATTAGGCAATTGGTGACATCATTCCGATCAGTCTTTCCGACCAATATTCCGATCTGAAAGGTGAGTTATTCCGATCAACATTCCGATCAGGAGGTAAGTTACACATTCCGATCACATTCCGATCGGAATGTATTCCGACGGTAGGTTTGTTTTTCTATTTTGTCTTGTTTAATTTTTAAGTTTACGTTTTAATACTTTGTCAAATTTTAATTCTCGTCACGCTTTTAAATTCCCGTCATTTAATTAATTTACTTTTCAAAGTTTTAAGTCTTTGCGCTTTTAATTACTTGCACACTTATTTTTAATTAGACATTAGATTTACTTTAACGTCATTTTATTTTACGTCTTTGCACTTTTATTTTAAAAACAACCAAAAATATTTGTTTCACCAAAAATAATAGAGTCGTACTTAGAATCAGAAAGATACCGAGAACACGAACTTTAATTTTTACCTGGGCAAAACCTATGTATCAATCACACTCGCGTGCAGATTACCATTCTCATGGAGAAGCTTGCGAAATGGCGCTTTAAGAAGTTTCAGACGTTTAACCACACGATACACAGCACAACCCGAAACACTACATTCCACCCATTCAGAACAGCAGAACGAAACCCTTCCTTATGAACAAGAAAATTAGAGAATTTGAAAGGTTTTGGCTTCGGTTTACTAACCTTAGGAATACGAAGAACACACGGAGAATGATCCGATATACGATAAGGCTGAAACACCCCAAGAGAACCCGAAAACTCATCAATAAAAACCATAGTAGACATAATCCTGTCAATCTTCTTAAGAACACCACAGTCACCCTGAGGTTTTTGATTCCATGTGAAGTGAAGTCCAGTAGCATTAACATTCATAACCTCCATACGTTGAACACATTCTTTAAATTAACGCATAGCAATATTCGGCTCATACCCACCATAGGAGTGATCTTCAAGTTTAAGAGCAACATTGAAATCACCCATCAAAACCCATGGCTTATCACGCATAAGATAAGCATGAGCAGCAAGATCATTCCATAACACACGACGATCCACATAGTAGTTGGTAGCATACACAAAAGAACAGAAAATAGTTTTCCGGTCAGCCCGAGTATTAATCTGACAATGAATAACCTGTTCCGTTTGAGTCATAACACCAACATCAACCATATCATCATTCCAACCAACAATAATACGAGAACCTTTAGTACACAAGCTACCATTAGAAAGCCACTTCCATTTCCTACACACCTTACAACATGTATCATAAACAATAGAAACATCAACATGAGACTCTAAAATAGCACAGACACTTAAATTATTCTCAGTAACCACCTGTCGAACCTCTATCTGCTTAGGGGATTGGTTCTTTTATTTTTCATGGTATGAAAGCATAAAAAAGACAGTTTTACCTTTTGCTAATTAATTAATGTTTCTTTTATTTTTGTAAATATCAATTTGAACTAAGGGTAATATAGTAAACTTAAACAAACCCAACTATTATTTTTAGAAGTGGACAATAATTTTGGGACAACCCGAAAAGGAAAGATGGACAATAATATTGTGACGGAGGTAGTATTACTTTTTAATTTATATAATGTTAATAGGATTATTATTATTATTATTATTATTATTATTATTATTATTATTATTATTATTTATTACTATTATTATTTATAAATAATCATATTTTAATATAAAAATACTGAATTACGACATAATGCAAAAGTTTCCATCTAACTTCCTATGTAATCTCAATTCCCTCATTGAATGTAATTGTAATGTTTGAATTACAATTACAATACAAACCAAACACTCTACGTAATGTAATTTGAATTACAATTCCCTTCATTTGTGAACCAAAGAACCTATGTAATGTAATCTTGATTATAATTACATCCAATTAGAATGAATTACACCGAACCAAACGCACCCTAAGGTGCCGTTTGGTTCGGGGATATTCAAGGATATTGGGGGATATTCAAAATTTTTACATTTTAATATCCCCAAAATATTGTGTTTGGTATAACCAAAGAAGGAATTTAAAATTCCTTGAATTCCCAAAATGAGGGATATTAGAATTCCTCCAAAAAGTGAGGAATTTTAATTTACTTGAAAATTATTTTTCATAAACTTTTTTTCTTTTCGTTATTATTTCGGTTTTTATGTTTAAATAAAAAATTATAAAATTTTAAAAATTTATATAAAATTTATAAAATTTATATAAATTTAAGTAAATATTTATATAAATTTTTTTTATGAAATATATATATAATTTTTATAAAATTTTTTGAAATTTCTTAAAAAATTTAAATAATTTTTTTTATAAAATTAATGAATTTTTTATAAAATATATATAATTTTTTTATAAAATTAAATGATTTTTTTAAAAATTTTAATGAATTTTTTTATAAAATTTATATAAAATTTATATAAATTTTTTATAAGATTTTTATAAAATTTATATAATTTTTTTTTTAAAATTTTATTAAATTTTTATAAAACTTAATGAATTATTTTATAATATTTATATAATTTTTTTTATAAAATATATGATTTTTTTATAATATATAAACTTTTTATAAGGTTTATATATATATTTTTATAAAATTTATATAAACTTTTTATAAATTTTGTATAAGAATTTAAAAAATTTATATAATGCTTTTATAAAATTTATATAAATTCTTATAATATTTATATATATATTTTTATAAATTTTAAATAAAATTATATAATTTTTATAAAATTTATAAAATTTTTTTAAAATTTATGTAAAATGTGAAAATTCGAATTTTAATCTTTTAAATAGAAAATATATATAAAGAAATATTTATTCGATAATTGGTTCAACCTAAAATCAAGATTTCAAAAAGTTATAAATTCTGCCAACCAAACAGGCTTACGCATTTTAAATTCTAAAATTTTAAATTCTGAGGAATTTTAATATACTAAAATTTAGAATTCCAGAATTTTAATATTTTGAACCAAACGGCCCTTAAGAGATATGTTGCATCTTCCATCCAACCAAAAGGTTTATTAGATGTACAAAACACCAAAGCAGTAAATTAGAAGTTGACCAAGTCAAACATGATCATTTGTTTCTTTTAGATTGTTTTTTTCCATGGTATCGCTATGATATACGCGAACTAAAAGAAGTTGATGATAATATTAACGAACTTTAATAAGTGTGTCAATTTGTACATTCTGAACCTTATAAACTCTTATAGGTGTCATAATTACATTTACAGGTGCCGCAAGTAGTATTTGGCACTCCGAATATACTGTACAGTATATTACTGTAATAAAAAGAGGGATGGAGGAAATTCGAGGCTGACCAGTGCCAGTGAGTAGTGGAGTTAAAAACAAGAATATAGTATTGAAAAAAGTCCAAACGAGAGAGAGACACACACTTTAATCTTTGATATAATAGGAAAGGAAAGTAGAAATGAGACTGAATTGAAATAATAAGGGGAGGATGATGATGCCATCTTCTAAGAAACTGAAGAAGGTAGCTCGGAAACTGCTTAATACATGTGCTTCTTTCCATCAATCTGCTCCTCCTTGTACCACAAGTGTATGTTTGTTTTGTGGACTTTTATACTTTCATTTTTGATAAATTTATTTGATTTGGGTTTTTTAGTAATGTACTCTAGTTAATGTTTTTACAGGTACTAGTAACATCTTCATCTTCAAATTCCACTCCACCTCCCAAACTTATTCAACCTGATTTTAATCATGATGCACCAGATCCATCCACCTCCATGGTAATTTCATTTTCTCCCCCCTTTTTATCTATTAACAAACTTTTTACTAATATTGGATTGGTGTTTCTTTAACCTTATCTTTTGGTTAAAATTACCCCACCCCAGGTTTCTATTTTATCTTTTGGTGGTTTTTATTATTAATCAAGTGGAGGAAATGTGTTACACTATTTTTTTTCTTTATTTCAAACAATAATGGCGTGGTTTTAATTGAAGTAAAGAGGTGCTTTGTTGGTACAAGTGTTTTCCTCCATTTTTCTTAGATTTTAGGTTATTCCGTAAGGTACGGGTGCTAATTGTATACTTATTGGAAAATACCTTTGCATCTCACACACCCTGTATGGCTCTCTAAACAGTCAACAAGATTATAATAACCCATTTACAATAGGTGAAATTTTTCCTTCACAATAAGCACGCTGATGATGAAATTTACGGTTTTTCTTTCTTCAAATGCAGACCATGTGTGCAATATGTCTGGACGCTCTGAACTACAGCACATGCACTAGCCCAGGCCAGGCTATATTTACTGCCCAATGCTCTCATGCTTTCCATTTTGATTGCATTGCCTCCAATGTCCGTCATGGAGGTGTCACCTGTCCTATTTGCCGTGCTCAGTGGACTCATCTACCTCGTAATTTAAAGCTCCCACCTTGCAGTTTCCTTTATAGCAACCAAACCGATGATCCCATACTCCAAATCCTTGATGACTCTATTGCTACTTTCCGGGTTCATAGACGTTCCATCTTACGTTCAGCTCGATATGATGATGATGACCCTATTGAACCTAGTCACGGTATTGACCATCAGCGTCTTCATCTCTCCATTTTGTCTGAACCATTTTCTTATCAAACAGCCGGCTACAGTTCCTCCTCATTATCACCAGAACCAGCATACAGAGCATGCCTATCTGTAAGACTAGCACACCAACCAGCTATTGATTTAGTACTAGTTGCTTGCCCAAATGGGCCTCATCTTAGGCTCATAAAACAGTCTATGGCATTGGCTGTTTTTTCTCTTCGACCAATTGACAGATTAGCTGTTGTCACCTACTCGTTTGCTGCAGCACGCGTCTTCCCTCTTAGACGAATGACATCATATGGGAAAAGAGCAGCACTTCAGGTAATTGATCACCTATTTTACATGGGGCAAGCAGATCCAGTTGAGGGGCTAAAGAAAGGGGTAAAGGTATTAGGGGATCGTGCTTATGAGAATCCTCAATCATGTATCCTACATCTGTCAGACAACCCAACAAGATCATACCATGGATTCGACACACAGGTGGCTATACAGATCCATCGGTTTCATGTGGGATACAGCTTTGGAACTTCAAATGGGTTTGTGATGCATGAATTTGAGGAGTTTTTAGGTAGAGTTCTTGGGGATAAAATAAGAGACATTCAGCTGAGGATCAGGGAAGATGGAAGGATTGTGAGACTTGGTGAACTTAGAGGCGGGGAGGAGAGAAAAATCCCACTGAACATAAGCGAACATGGTAACATTTGTGTGGAGTATAGTTATGTGGAGGATGGGGTAAGGGAATGTATGCGATCAGGTGAAGTGACAGTGGGATCACGGGAGAAAAGGGAAATTAGTGATGGTGATGATGGTGTTGTAGGGAGTGAAGATGGTAGGAGCAGTAATGCCGGGAGCTGGGATTACCATGACCCTCACATGGCCAGAAGATGGGCAAAGTATTTGCATGCCTACAGACTCTAAAAACTCGCAAAAAGACCCCTTCATTCTGCTTGTGTTACTGTTAACTGTTCCTTGGTGAATTGTCACGTGTAGGTAGAGTTGTTCATTTTATAGAAAGTTCCAGTGATGAACAGTTCCTTGTAAAGCTTTGTATGTTTTAGGTTATTCCTGAAACTTGATTGTACGCCCATCTCAAGACTTGTTTTTCTACCTGATCCATTGTAATTTGTATGATCGTGTATTTCCAATACTAGAAAGTGGCTTGGGGAAACAAATGTTCTGAAGTTTACCAGGTTTGTACCATGTTTATATCTAGGGCTGAGCACGGCAGACTCAAAACCGATCCAGACCGGACCAAACCGAACCGGACCGAGCATTTCGGTCCGGTCCTCGGTTCTGGGGTTTTGGACGAATTCGGTCCTCGGTCTGGTCGGTCCGGTCCAGTTCGGTCTAACTAAAATCTCGTCAAATATGTCTAATAGGACCGAGGACCGTACCGGACCGGACCAATCCGGACCGAACCGCACTATTTCGGTCCGGTCTTGGTCCGGGGTTTTGGACCATTTCGGTCCTCGGTCCGGTCCCAGATCGACAGCCCTATTTATATCAACTAAATGATCAATTCGGACAAAGATGCCAATGAACCACTCTATTAGTTTTGGGGAGATGATTTGCACACTAAAAAAAGTTATTGGGACACTCACAGTACAAGCAGATAAAACACATTATAAAACACAGTACAACTTTGTAATGCACAACTTTGAGTGTGCAAATCAATTCCCTTAGTTTTGTAAAATTTGAGACCTACTATTTCTATTAAGTTTGTATATTTGTTACTTTCTATAAGTGTCACATACAAGGACGAAGCCAGGACGAAATATGACCGGGTGCACAAATTTTTTTAACCGTAATATAACACATGTAAAAAATGAATTAAAACGAAGGGTAGAAACACGTTCCGATTGACTGAGTGCATTTAAGATAAATTTAGGAAAAATCGATGTTTTCTTCACAAATTAACACTAAAAAAAAATTCCATGAGAGTCAAGGACACCCGCGGAACCCCTAGCTCCGTCCCTGGCCATATACCTCTAGAACAATATATAGCATAACAATTTCACGAGAATAAAAACCTAAACATGTTCCAAGACATTCACAAAGTAGTAAATACAACTCTTTCAAAACTTGCTGGAATGTATTTCATTTGGATGATCACACACGTTTGACACCCAAACCCAGCGTAGATTTCATCCCGATCTCAACTTCATACATCTCCCATCACCGTAATTTTGGGTATTAGACGATAGATTAGTTGGATTTAGCAATACCGTGAGGTAAAAAACTTGCTACCTCACGCGTGACACTTGATATGCAAACTCGTGCGTGAAGTAAGGTAATTTTAGGGATGGCAACGGGCCGGGTTTGGGTCGGGTTTTAGTGAACCTATACCCGCATCTGTTTATAATATTTAAACTCGCATCCGTCCCGATACCCGACGACGGGTACCCGATTAGTATTACCCACCGGGTTTTGGATTTTACCCGCGGGTATCGGGTATTCACAATTAAATTTCGTTGGAAATAATTGTGCGTATAAAGTAAAAAAAAACGATCAAAAGTACCTTAATAGATTTTTTAAGTTCTTAGAAGATAAAGAATGCTATTTCAATACCATATCACGCGATTTAATTATCGAATAAATCGTTGTAAATTACAAGATCGCAAACATCTTAATACATACAAAATGTAATTACTATGAGCTATCCATTTTTTGACAATTCGTCTACTATTTTGTACAAATTTAAAACCTGAAATGTGACTGTCTCACCGAACCCGAACCTGAACCCGTACCCCGCGAAAAATAGAAAATTCCAACCCGAACCCGCATCCAAACCCGTCAACCCGACTCCGAACCCGACCCAAACGGTTCGAGTTTCGGTTTTTCCCATCGGTTTCAGATACTTTTGCCATCCCTAGGTAATTTGGCTCACGTTCGGTGAGACAGTCACATTTCAGGTTTTTTTTAAAAAAATGGGCCCAGTATTAATAAAAAAAAATTCCATTACCCAATTTATCCCCTATAAATACATTTCAAACCAACTAATTTTTACACAACATAAGATACAACTTTTATTCACTAAATACAACTCCTAATCACAAAATGTGTAACTCACGTACTCCCTGAAACCCAAATCGTCATCAAACGAAATGTGTTTTTTTATTTCGTAACGTTTTTAATTTCGTAGCGTTTTTATATTTTCGTAAAGTTTTTAATCCGTAACGTTTTTTTTCCGTAACGTTTTTATTTTGTAACTTTTTTTATTTCGTAACGTTTATTAATGTACGTTTTTATTTTTTTAACATTTTTAATTTCGTAAGTGTGCGTTTTTTGTTTCCGTAATGTTTTTATATTTTAATTTAATGTTTTTATTTTAATTAATAAAAGTATTATTTTAGTATAAGAGTTTTTTTATGATTGATAAAAGTGAATTATGAGTGAAAGTGAATATGAAAAGTAGAAAAGAAAAAACTAAGTTTTTTTTGGGGCAAAAATGAATGATATTTATATTGAAACAGATCAAAAGTGATCTTGTGAATACATTGAAGGTTTGCAAAAAGCAAACCAATTGAAAAATAAAAAACATTGTTTTTTTGAAACTGAAGACTAATTGAGCATAACCAAAAACATCCTCTAAGGTAGATCTACAAACTGAGCTGATGAAACATCCCTGCATAAAAACTCAAACAAACACAACCTCTGCTACCATGCCCACCGAACGCAAGGACCACATTGAAAACGGTTTGAACAGAGTCTTGAATACCGAGTGTCGAAGCCAACCAGTGAGTTGTAACGACGACCCAACCCAAATGGGTGGTGGATTCACGAGATATGGGAAGGGAAACGGAGATGCACTTGTACCGAGAAGCTTGCTAGATGATACACCATTGTTGTAGATGACAAATCTTGGAAGAATCTTCGATTATTTTGTGAAAACCATTTGAGAAGTACTATTGAAACTGAAAAGAAGTTAAGTAGTAGATCCGAAAACTAGAAAGAATATAAGTTATAGATCCGGACCACCTGCATATAGCTGGTGGTCGGAGAGGGTGGCGGCGGCTATGAAAAGATTAGATGAGATCTAGGGTTTTTTTTTCTTGGCAAAAGTGAATGATATTGATATTGAAACAGATCAAAAGTGATCTTAAAACTGAATGAATGATATTGATATTGATATTGATATTGAAAAACTAGTTTCTTGATGTGATCGATAAAATCAGTCTAACATTCATTAGGCGCCCCAACTATTTTATATCTCACCAGCTAAGAGTAGGGGTGTAATCAAGCCAAGCTTTTATCAAGAAACTCAAGCTCGAGCTTGAGCTTGGCTCGATCAAGCCAAGCTTTTATCAAGCTCAAGCCCAAAAAAATAGCTCGAAATTATATCAAGCTCAAGCTCAAGCTTTTTCAAGCTCTATAAAAAGTATGTTTTTATGATGAATTTATATAAGCAACTAATTGTTAATTTGAGTATTAACCTAATTTTAAAGGCTAATTTCATAAATAAACCATATATTTTAGAAGGACTTTTAACTCTGAGTACATTTATATTTTAGTTTTTTGTATTTTAATGATTCTTATTTTTGTAAATTTAATTATTCCATTTACTCGGTACTTGGTGGAATACAATATGTGTATAAATATTTTTGTACTCTTTTTGATACTAAACGCAACGTGTCTAAATTGTGTTCGGATTCACATCATGCAATGGCCTTTGGGACCTTAATCATATTGGAGTGCAAAACACATTTTGAAACCAAGAATGTACGATGATTTTGTTATTGGTTTTATTAATGTCAAATAAATTAAATTTGTTTTAAGTAATGATTTTTGTTTTTTTATTTTATACATATGTTTATTAATGAGTTTTATTATAAAAAAATTAAATTTATACACATTCAAGCTTTTCAAGCCAAGCTCAAGCTTTTATCAAGCCTTATCAAGTCAAGCTCAAGTCTGAATTAGTAAATCTTGATAAACTATCAAGCCAAGTTCAAACCTACAATTTTAGTATCAAGCCAAATTCAAACCCTACTAAGCTTGAGCTCGACTCGGCTCGATTACACCCCTAACTAGGAGTAACATGAACTATATATATATATATATATATATATATATATATATATATATATATATATATATATATATATATATATATATATATATATATATATATATATATATATATATATATATATATATATATATATATATATATATATATATATATATATATATATATATATATATATATATATATATATATATATATATATATATATATATATATATATATATATATATATATATATAAACTAGTGTGTAATCTTTTACTTAATAAACAAATTAGTAAAACGATTTTTGACATATATTTTTAGAACTTTTTTTATTTAATAATGGTTTTAAGACTTTTATTATTAAAATATAATAATCTATTAAAATATTTTCTTATTTGATAAATTTAGTAGTAAACTAATGATTTTGAGTCAACATCCATCTAAAATTAGTTTTTTTAAAGATATATCGAAACATTGATTTGTCAAAACTAAAAGAAAAAAAATTAAAAAAATAGAAATTTTTTTATAAAGTTCTGAGAGAGATTTTTCTGTAAAATTATCTAAACTTGGGAACTAAATAAAAACATATCATTTATAAGAAAAAGTTCTAACATAAACTCAAGACTAAATTACACGGATGGTCCTTGTGGTTTGTACGAAATTGCAACTTTCGTCCCTCGACTTTCAAAGTTTCATGGGTCGTCCCTAACTTGAAAACTAATAACACACTCAGTCCCTCCACTAACTGACCGTTATTTAGTCAAACAAACACACCCATGTGCCTTGCATGTGATGGGTTGTTTGGTCTTTTGACACACATGCAGGGACTACCTACGAAATAAATATTTTAGAATCTTAATTAAAAAATATATTTTTTAAATAAGAAAATATATTTTAAAAATTCAAAAAAATATCTAAAATTTCGAAAAAATATTTAAAATTCGAAAACAATTTTAAAAAAATATTTTAAAATTCAAAAAATAATTTAAAAATTCAAAAAGTATTTCCAAAAAATTTTAAAATTTAGAAAAAACTTAAAAAATTAAAATATAAAATAAAAACTAAAATTTAGTTTCTTTCAAAAAAACTTTAAAACATAGAAAAAAGTTTTATTGTAAAATTTAAGAAATTGTAAATTGTAAAAACGCTTCAAAATTATTTTCTTTAAATATTTTTTGAAATTTGTTAATAATTTTAAGAAAAATTATTTTTTGAAATTTTTTTAAAGTTTTAAGAAATTTTTAAGAAAAACTGTTAGAAACTTAATTTTTTTTAAATATTTATAAGAAAAAATTTAAAAAATGTTTTTTGACAATTATTTGAAACTTTTTTATGAAATTTAAAATATTAAATTTTAATGTTTTTTTGAAATAACCTTGCTTTTTCGAATATTTTTTTTGAAATATTAAATCTTTTCGATAAAACTCTTTAAAATTTTTTACAATTAATTTTTTTTTTAAATTTTAAAGTGGATTAAATTTCGATAAATTTTTCTAAAGTTTTTTCGATTTTTAAAGTTTTTATAATTTCGATAAGTAATTTTGAAATTTTATAATTTTAAATTTTTTAAAATTTTAAAATTTGAAAATTCTAAATTTTTTTCGAAACTTATTTAAAATTTTTACAATTTACAATTTCAAATATTTACAATAAAATTTTTTTCGAGATTTTTAAGTTTTTTTGAATTTTAAATACTTTCGATTTTAAAAATACTTTTTCTTATTTTATAAAATATTATTTTGTATTATAAAAATTCTAACAAATTTGTTTCATAGGTAGTCCCTACATGTGTGTCAAAAGACCAAACAGCCCATCACATGCAAGGCACATGGGTGTGTTTGTTTGACTAACTAACGGTCAGTTAGTGGAGGGACTGAGTGTGTTATTAGTTTTCAAGTTAGGGACGACCCATGAAACTTTGAAAGTCGAGGGACGAAAGTTGCAATTTCGTACAAACCACTGGGACCATTCGTGTAATTTAGTCTAAGCCCAATCAACCAATCATAACCATCTATTTTTATCATGTAACAAAAAAAACTCATTTTTTAAAAATTAAATATCTCACAAACCGTTCATCCTTACGTAAAACAAAACATATCATCGCGACGAGAATTAAATCATCTATCTATCGAGGGGGCACATGTATATACTTTCGACGAACTTTTTTTCGACTTTTTTTCTTAAGTCACGCCTGAGAGAATCATATATGATTCGTCACGAAACATATATGGTTTTCAGAAAATCATATATGATTCATATTATTCTTGTGTCCCTCGATAGAAAGATGATTTAATTCTCATTGCAATGGTGTATTTTTTTTTCGTTTGACGATTTACCATTTGTGATTTATTTAATTTTTAAAAAAGTGATGAGAAGTGGTTTTTTAAAAATATAAATGATTATAATTGGTTGAATAAGTCTATACTAATTCAAGGATGTACATAAATCTAAACTCACCACTTATATACTCGGAAAAATGATCAAAAGGTCTACTTTTTTAGAGCAACATGTAATTTAGTCCAAAAAACATGTTTTTCCTAAAAAAAGTCCAGGGCAACAGAGAAATTGGGCAATGATGAAAGAATCCGCCATGTGTCCGTATAAAGTATGTATTGTATAAGAGATGTTTTTTTGGGCAATCTAACAGATATCGACAATTCGAATATTGGGCAACTTGGGTTTTTGGTCATTTTATTAAAAGTGGTTGAATAATATATATTATTATGTTGGGTAATTGTACTATGGGCAACACGAATTATAGAGCAACCGAGTATTTTATTATTTCTATTACCCTCACTCTCCTCTTTCAAAACACACACACAATCCAAAATAAATCAAAACCGGGTACTCTCTATTCTTCAATGAACTAACCCATCATATATCAATATCAATTCACCTTTAATAAATCAAAACACACACATCAGGTACCTAAAATAAATCAAAACCAACCCTCTCTGTTCTTTAATAACTGAGATTTTACTCGTTGAAAAAGTTCGTTTTCTCGGTATCTTCTCGAATTGATCTCTGGTTAATTGTGCGACTCAGTTGTTCTTGGTGAAACAATATTTTTGGTTTTGGTAAAATAAATGTGCAAGACTTTAAAATAAAGGACGGGTAATTAAAACTAAAACTATTTGAAACTTAAAACGGTGCAATATTTAAAACGTTAAAAGTAAATGACGAGAATTTAAATGACGTAAAATGAAAGCTTAACGAAAAGTAAATAGACAATTAAATAAAAATGCAAAAACGTAATTAAAATGAACTAAAAATAAAACGGGAAAAATTGACACTTTAACTAAAACAAAATATCAAAACAAGACAAAATACTCAATCGGAATACACCCGATCAGAATCCAATCGGAATCCGATCGGAATGTACCCGTCGGAAAGTACAAATCGAAATATGCAAGAAGCCCAGATCGGAATGTATTCCGATCGATTGATCGGAATGTAGACAAGTCCATCCGTCGGAATATCACCCCAATCGGAATGACAGAAAAGTGGTGCGATCGGAATATGTAAAATGCATGTAATCGGAATAAGCCAAAAGGTCCTGATCGGAATAACTTCAAAACCTTTTCCGATCAACAGATCGGAAAAAGGGGTGCTGGTCGGAAAGTGTGATCGGAAAGGGGTTTTCCCTTTCTGATTTATAAGGGATCCGAAATAAGCTAAAGCAATAAGCTATGGTAATAAGCTCACACTAAAATTAGAACGAATCAATACTGAAACGGAACCAATAAGCACCAATAACAACTTTTCCAAACTTAAAATAAACAAACTTTTAGATCAAACAATAAAAAGATGAACTTTTTAAGAACACTTTAAATCAAATAAGCATTAAGATGAAATAAGATCAAGGATGAACATGAATCAAAGATAAGCAAAACAAGAAAGGTAGAAGAAGATGATCAAAAATAAGAACTTGATTAAAAGAAAAGATTTCAAAATTAAAAGACTTACTTGAATTGAAGAAATTAAAAGTGCATAACATGAAATTAAAATGCAAGAAAGTAATTAACAAGAAATGAAAATGGTGGAAGAGTGGTTTGTCAAGCCACCAACAACTTGAAAAATGAAACTAGCCTAATCTATATATAGGGGTGATTAGGGAGGAGCTTAGGAAGCTTCCTCCCTCTTTCCTCTTTTCCTTAATTGCACACTTAAGTCCTTTTCTTCTTAATTGTTTGTTAATCTTGGACTTAATGACTTTGTCTCGGGATTCTTCGAACTCGTCTTAAATTTTCTTCATAAATAAGACTCGAGTTTTTCGGTTTTTAGTAAACTTCCGTCTTTTGACTTTTTCTTCGATAAATATTCAGAATTGGTCTTGGACTTCCGTTCTTTTTCCACTTTTGATCTTTCGACTTCATCTTTCGTCTTTTTCTTCGATAAAAGCCCGTGAAATCCCGTGTTTTCACCACTTTTCACCTTTTCGTCCTAAATCACAACAAAAACACAAACCACGCATAATTCCGACATAAATGACATAAAATACACGTTTTGGCTCGGTTATTATTGTAATTAAGTGGTAAAAAGGATGGGTGTTTACACACCTATCAAATCCCCTACACTTAACCATTGCAATGTCCTCATGCAATGCATTAATTACAAAGCATGTTTACATTTTTCATCAAAATTAATCCACCTTGGCCTTTATTAAAGAGATAGAAAACTATAAACATTCAAAGTAAAGAAATTAAAAACATACCTTGGGTTTTGGAAATGTCATGAATGATCATCATTCTCAAGTTTTTACTTTCTCGAAACCAAGCTTAAAAACGAGATCATTGTTATTATAAGTTAGTAGACTAGCACGAACTCATGTGGGCCAATTATTCACTTAGACTCCCTTATTCCTAGGTGTATCTCTTATATTTTATTATTGTCTTGAATGATCACGAGGATGCATTGTTGACTTATTTCGATAGTTATTTAGGCTGAAAATAAAGTGAACGATTTAATCAATAGTTAGCTAAAGGACAAAATCTTTTAAAACTGCTTCTCGGGACCTCAAAAAGTTCATATCTTGGCATAACTCGCTTCGCGATTTGAGACCTTTCTCGGACCAATATTTGGCAGCGACTTCATACTTCAAATCTTGAGAGACGTTCATGAAATAATGGTATTCTCTTCATAATAGGAATTTCTTCACTTGAAATTTTGAGAGATTCTTCATATATGGACCACGACTTCTTCATTTTTCTCCAATCTTTATTTTGGACTTTGATATACAACGATCCGCCTCCTTTTAGGACTTGAATCTATTTATCCTCATACCTTGTTAGGGCCTTTTTGGATAGACCTCTCCATGATCTTTTGGGAGTATTTGCTTTTCGTCGTGTGTCTCGATCCTTCATATTGATTTTCGATAAGTGATTCTTCACATCACTTTTGGATCTTTAGCAACAAAATATAGTCCTCATGCCTTGTTAGGGCCTTTTCAGACTCGCCAATCTTCGCATCCCGCTTCAATAAGTTATGCCTTGGCTATGAACTCTAATCCATACCGAGCAACTTTTAAACGATCTTGGGCTAGAAGCTAAGTAACTTTTCAAATCGTACAACTTTATTTATTGCAGATAAATTTATTAACAAGCGATGGGAGAATAGGCTTATAATTAACTCACATAAATTCAGGAAAGAATACCAAACTTATAATTGACTCTATCATCTCTCGTTCTCCACAGTTTAAAATCTCAAGGAATGAGACTCGTGGATGCTTAGCCTATTAAATCAAAGTTTCGGGTTTTCGAGTTTCCTATAGGATCTTGCAAATTCTTAGACTCTTTCAAGTTTTAGAAATTGCATTTTAAAGTTCCCTTGATAAACGACTCTCTAGGATCAATTATAGGAACTTGCGAAAAGTTCTTGTTCTTAACCCGTGAGAGTTAAGACTTTCGCGTTTTATAGCTCCCTATATAAAAGCCTAGCAAAACTTGACTTAAACACGTTAAGGATACTAGCTAGAGTAACTTAGATAAGTAAACTCGGGTTGAGTTGAAAGATTCACAACGTTTAAAAATTAAAACCACTTTATTAATATTTATTCTAGCAAAGAAGGAAAAATAACTATACAAAGAGAAAAACTAATCGGCCAAAATAGATCAAAATTTTTGAAAAATGTCGAAAAATTGATTTTCCGATTAAAATGAGGACAAATACAAGGAAAAGGCCACTTAACTTCGATAGAAGTCCCCCCTACACTTAAGATAAACATTGTCCTCAATGTTTAAGCATGTGAGAGTAAACTCCCCTACACTTAGGACATTGTGCACTTTGTTTAAATCTCGCTAAGGAAGAGACAACTAAAGAGATTCCTATTTTAATATTGAGAAAATATAAAATAGTGAATCGGAAAGAGTTTAGGATAGAACCGGGAAGAAGGAAACACAGAATCACGATTCGTCAAAAGTCATCAAGAGTGTGTCTTTGAAGCTCTAATCCCTGCACATGATAAGAAAGAAAGCAAGAAACACCACGGGGCTCCCCCTACACTTATGGTAAAGATAGATCGATAATTGGGTTGCCTCCCAAAAAGCGGTTGTTTATATTAACCGATTCACGAGCCTGACTCGTCCCCGAATTAATTAGTCCATGAGGAAGCCTCGAATGTGATACCGGGATCAAAGACCTTGTCCTCGTTCCCGGTTGACATCAACAAAGGAGAGGCGGGGGGATAAGTCTTGAAAGGGAGAAATGTCCTTTCAACATACGAAAAGTATGTGAAATCAAGGTCCACGGGAAATGGGGTGGGTAAAGTAAGCACATTGTCCTCCCCCAAAGACAATGGATGCTGAGCAAACGGCAAAGCCGTAATGGTATCAATCATAGCATAATCAATGTCACCTCCCGGGTCAAAGCACTCATCCTCCGAAATAGTGGCTAAAGGGGAGGATGAAAGGTGCTCAGGAGGGGGACGTGGGATAATATCATCCTGCAGCAAATTATCAAAAATAAAGTCCCCCTCCGTGTCAGAATCATCAATACCTGGAGGGATGGAGTGGATATCGATTTCTTCCAACAATGGGTCATTATCTTCAACGGGAGGAATAGATGGAGGTAAAGACTTGGAAAGAGAAGGAGAAGTCAACTCTTCGATTTGAGAAATAAGAAGATGAACTTTCCGTAATCTATCGCGAAGAAGCACGTCTTCCACCTTATCCACAAGATCATGTTCATCGGTGAACTTCTCGTAAACCGGAGAGAATAAATCGTCATCGTCTGCATCTCCCGGTGGAGATTGAGAAATTTCAAAAGTGAAATTCTC
The DNA here is from genome assembly GCA_025667525.1 of Glebionis coronaria. Classification (NCBI taxonomy): domain Eukaryota; kingdom Viridiplantae; phylum Streptophyta; class Magnoliopsida; order Asterales; family Asteraceae; genus Glebionis; species Glebionis coronaria. The sequence continues at coordinate 692,612 of JANFOE010000609.1, read as the reverse complement.
ATAGCAGAGAGAAGAATCGTCATCACTAGGATCGACCTCTTCCGTAAGAGTAACGTCGTCCTCAGGCTCCATAGCAGGTAAGTCACAAACCTCATCATCCAATACCTTGTCGAGACCAATATCACTAAGCTCATTCAATGAATCTAGATCCTTAGATGCAGTAGGAACATCGACATTAGGAGCAGCAACTTCAGAAGATTGGTTGAAAGTGTAGACATCATCGTCGTCGTCATCATCATAATAGATGGGACGAGTCCAGTTAGGAGTGACGTAGTCGGCTAACTCTTCCTTGATAACCTCCACATCTTTAAGAAGCTCATGCAACAACTTTTGTTGTTCATCGCCCCGAGTATGTTCAATTTCACCAATTCTATCCCAAGCTGTAATTAAACATTTTGGTGTAGAAAAGAAGAGAAAACGACTAAATTGGCTCAAAAAGGTGTCAGTGGTTTTCAAGGTTTCGTCCACATCAAGCAAATGTTGCTTTTCTGGATGCAAGTCAGCTCGGAGTTGAGCTAGACTTTCTAGAATGCCATTCAAAGAAGTGAGTTGTTGATCAAGACTAGTTTGCGGAGAGGATTGATGATTGAGGTTGTGATGTGGGGGCTCAAAGTTATAGACACTAGGATGATAGCACGGTACTTTCTCAAAGATTTGCGACGGATCACAAAAAGAAGCATCGTGAGGGCCCCCACAAATATAACACCATGGGTATGGAGAGAAACTTGGTGCCTCTTGTGGATAGCTATTATCATTTTCATAATTATACCCCGGTTCTTGCCCGTGTCCATACGGGTATTGAACCGGGCACGAAACATGCCAATAAGAATCGCTTCCATAATAGATGCACGGGGGAACAGGAGGAGGTGGGTTCAAAAAGGACGAATTAGTCGAGTTGCACAAAGGATAAAATCCGAATAGGAATTGTGTATTGTCGATATCGTTTCCGCACCGCTCACATGTACACCATTGACAAGAGTCGTTCCCGTACAATCGTCTCCCACACCCGACGCAATGGACATAAAAATCCATAAAGAAAGATAGATAAGCAAGAAGAATATTTTTGGTGCAAAACTTTGAAAAAGAAATGCTTTTTATGATTTTTCAAATGTTTTTGGATTTTTGAAAATTTTTGGAGATGAAAAATAACGTTCACAAGTGAACGGGTCCCAAAAGCCAACGCGTCTCTCACAAAAAACCGTTAATCCTCACGAAAAGAGCCGGCAGCGGTGCCATTTTAATAACTGAGATTTTACTCGTTGAAAAAGTTCGTTTTCTGGGTATCTTCTCGAATTGATCTCTGGTTAATTGTGCGACTCAGTTGTTCTTGGTGAAAACAATATTTTTGGTTTTGGTAAAATAAATGTGCAAGACTTTAAAATAAAGGACGGGTAATTAAAACTAAAACTATTTGAAACTTAAAACGATGCAATATTTAAAACGTTAAAAGTAAATGACAAGAATTTAAATGACGTAAAATGAAAGCTTAACGAAAAGTAAATAGACAATTAAATAAAAATGCAAAAACGAAATTAAAATGAACTAAAAATAAAACGGGAAAAATTGACACTTTAACTAAAACAAAATATCAAAACAAGACAAAATACTCAATCGGAATACACCCGATCGGAATCCAATCGGAATCCGATCGGAATGTACCCGTCGGAAAGTACAAATCGGAATATGCAAGAAGCCCAGATCGGAATGTATTCCGATCGATTGATCGGAATGTAGACAAGTCCATCCGTCGGAATATCACCCCAATCGGAATGACAGAAAAGTGGTGCTATCGGAATATGTAAAATGCATGTAATCGGAATAAGCCAAAAGGTCCTGATCGGAATAAATTCAAAACCCTTTTCCGATCAACAGATCGGAAAAAGGGGTGCTGGTCGGAAAGTGTGATCGGAAAGGGGTTTTCCCTTTCCGATTTATAAGGGATCCGAAATAAGCTAAAGCAATAAGCTATGGTAATAAGCTCACACTAAAACTAGAACGAATCAATACTAAAACGGAACCAATAAGCACCAATAACAACTTTTCCAAACTTAAAATAAACAAACTTTTAGATCAAACAATAAAAAGATGAACTTTTTAAGAACACTTTAAATCAAATAAGCATTAAGATGAAATAAGATCAAGGATGAACATGAATCAAAGATAAGCAAAACAAGAAAGGTAGAAGAAGATGATCAAAAATAAGAACTTGATTAAAAGAAAAGATTTCAAAATTAAAAGACTTACTTGAATTGAAGAAATTAAAAGTGCATAACATGAAATTAAAATACAAGAAAGTAATTAACAAGAAATGAAAATGGTGGAAGAGTGGTTTGTCAAGCCACCAACAACTTGAAAAATGAAACTAGCCTAATCTATATATAGGGGTGATTAGGGAGGAGCTTAGGAAGCTTCCTCCCTCTTTCCTCTTTTCCTTAATTGCACACTTAAGTCATTTTCTTCTTAATTGTTTGTTAATCTTGGACTTAATGACTTTGTCTCGGGATTCTTCGAACTCGTCTTAAATTTTCTTCATAAATAAGACTCGAGTTCTTCGGTTTTTAGTAAACTTCCGTCTTTTGACTTTTTCTTCGATAAATCTTCAGAATTGGTCTTGGACTTCCGTTATTTTTTCACTTTTGATCTTTCGACTTCATCTTTCGTCTTTTTCTTCGATAAAAGCCCGTGAAATCCCGTGTTTTCACCACTTTTCACCTTTTCGTCCTAAATCACAACAAAAACACAAACCACGCATAATTCCGACATAAATGACATAAAATACACGTTTTGGCTCGGTTATTATTGTAATTAAGTGGTAAAAAGGATGGGTGTTTACACACCTATCATTCTTCAATGAACAAAACCATCATATAAATATATCAAATCCAGTTATAATATCATGCGCGAGTTTAATGTTTTTAACGATGTCAGAGTTGTTGTTAGGTCAACAATGAGACTGCTTCAAGAAATCAAAGGGTTATTGCAAACAAATATCGTAAGGAACAATTTGTTTAGAAGTACTGTTTTTGTCCCATGGTTGGATATCCCTTCCGTGAATAATGATTGTCATTTGATGAATTATATTTTGCAACACTAAGTATATGTTGAACAAATTCCTAGTTATGCACCCCTTATGATATTCAAAATTGGCGATCATTCTCTACTATTTGGTAGGAAGGAATTTTGTTTAATTACTGGATTTCAATTTGGTAATGTTTCAACTAGTGCTGGTTTGAAGAGTTCTTTTTGCATTCGTGTTTTCCCAAGAAAAAAAAGGTTTTAGAAAAATTCATGGGTTTGAACTTTTGCAAATTATAAGAAATCAAGATAAGTGGTTAGGATTATCTGACGTGGATGCTATTAGGGTGCGTCTTTTAATTGTTCCCGAGTTGGTATTTATGGGCAAAGAGGATAGGAATTGCATCGAAAACCATTTAGTGACTATGGTGGATGATTTTGAAGCCTGGAATTCTTATCCCTAGGGTGAGTACATGTGGGATGAATTTTATACAAGGACTATAAATGTTGGTTGTAATCATGCTGATACTCATATATCCAAGAGGAAGCAAAACCCATGTTACAATCCTCTATATAACTTATACGGCTTTGCTTGGGCTTTCAAGGTTAGAAATTATTAGTTTTTTTAGTACTAGATATGAACCAGAATATTTACAACTGGATGATTGTGTTATACTGATATGGATTTTGGAGAGTTATCCTATTAGCACTTCATTCTTGATTAAAGATCATAATGTGTTACCACGAGGTGTTTGTTGGTCTAATAATATTAAGTTTAAAAAATCACACTATGTTACCGTTTTTGGACCGGTAAGTATTTCAGTTTGAATGCATCGTATTAATTGTCAAGGTTAGTGTCCTCATGTATTTTCGTAATTGAATTGATTAGGATTCAAGACCCTTTCCTAAACTTATTCCAACACAATGTGAGATTAGCAAACCTTGGTATGTTGGAAGTCTTATTTATATAAACCGCATGGATGCCAGTAATCCTCCTGTTTTACCTGATGAAAGCCAAGATGGTTAGGGAACTTTAAAAATGGTAGCCATTAAATCTAATGGGATGTCTACGGAGCACCCAGATGGTGTTGTAAATTTAGAACAAGGGCATAGTTTTAGTGAAACCATGTCTGGTGCGAAAAGTATTTCATTACATGATATTTTAGTTGAAGTCCAGTCCATTAGAAAACAAGTAGACTTGGTTACCGCTGCAGATGTTACATCCAGGCTTGAAAAGATGGAGAAGCTATTGAACCAAAAACTAAAGGACCAACAAACTTCTAAGATATCAACCCCTGATTTTAAGTTGAAAGACGTGTAGGCGTATCAGTTACTGATATTAATGGATTTGAGAATTCATCCCTTAACCAACTAGGCGCCCGTTCAGCAAGTGCTAATACGGTTAGTATACTGTTACTGCATAATTAAATCCAATATTTGTAGAAAAAAAACTTTCCTAATGTTTTCAATCTTTTTAGTTACAGCCATCTTTGTCTGATATTGTAAAAAGCAGAATGTATGGTGGACGCAGACAGTTTTGGGAATGGGTCTCCAAAAGCAACCCCTAATTCTAAGAAGCAAGTTATCGACACTGGTACTGTTAGTGATATAAACCAAACTGAGAATTCATCCCTTAAGCTAGTAGTGGCAGTTTCAGCAACTGATGATACGGTTAGTATACCCGAATGATTTACAAGTTGTTTGTCTGAATTTACTTACAACCATCTCCGTCTGATATTCCAACACAAGATGAAACCGAATGTATAGTGGACGTAGACAGTTTTGGGAAAGATTCTCCAAAACCAACCCCTGATACTAAGATGAAAGATGTCGGGGGCGTTTTAGTTAGTGATATAAAGGATTTAAGAATTCATCCATGAAGCCAGTAGTTGCAGGTTCAACAACTGATAATATGGTTAGTATAATAAAGTGAATTCATAAATAAAGAAAATATTGTAAACAACAAGATTTGCTAATGGTTCGAATTATATTACTTAGAGCCGTCTTCGTCTGATATCCCAACGCACGATGTAGCAGAAAGTATGGGGTACGAAGACACTTTAGGTAATGAATCTACAAAACCAACCCCTGAATCTAAGAAGAAAGTTCTTGAGAGCGTGTTAGTTACTGATATCATTGTAGGTGAAAAGTCATACATTAAGCCATTTGTAGCCAGTTCCACAACCGATAATACGGTTAGTATACCCTGAATGCATAATTAAATCTAAGATGTGCACCAACTGTTTCCTTAATGTTCGAATTTTGTTGTAACCTATAGCCGACACTGTCTGATATTGGAGCACATGCGGATTCAGAAGGTAAGATGGACGAAGAAAGTTTAGGGAATGATGATTAAAAAATTTCTCTCAGAGATTCCCCGGATCTATGGGCATATTAATCAAGGCCTTAATGAATAAGGACGAAAACCCGGGAATAGATTCCATTCCTAATGTTAAGTTTTCTAGAACAACATCAACAAACTTGAATGAACCATCCAGCCCTGCTGTCAACGACGTATGTGTTGAACTTTACAGATGTGTTCCACAGTCAATGGTTTTCATATGTGTTCCATTTATATTTTATTCATCTTGATTACAGGATGTTGAATTTAAAGATGAATTCATGGATGTATTGAACGATGAAAAAGAGATGGCTGTTATTTCCCTCGAGGACATGGACATAGACAACAATGACGCAACTGACATTCAGAAAGAACAAGTGACTGACAACAAAATTGTTTCTGAATTAAGGATGATGTCCTTAAAAAAGGAACGGTTCGGCCTCTCGAAGTTAAGGTAGTTTATCACGTAATTTGTCATATACACTATTTGGTTTTGTTTTTACAAGTTCCTGACGATTATATTTATTTTATAGCATTATGTCAATGTTGTCACACCTGATTACAAACCATATTTAGCGAAAGTTTTTTCCGGTGTAAAAACGATTCACAAATTGGTATCTAGAAAGAAGCGTGTACCCAGGTTTTTAAAAGTTAGAAGGAAGATGATGAAGAGGTTGGCATTGTCTTTTATTCCACCCATTGATAAGCAACTAAACATTACACCAGATGCCAATAAAAGTATTTCAAGGAATCAAGTTGATAGTGACATCGGTCCGTGATAGTAGTAAAAATACACCTCTTTTAGGAAAAAGAAAGTATAAGCCGATAAGTATTAATCGATACGGTTTAGGAAAACCGTAAAGACGAAAAGTTCAAGTTTGTTCTCGGCGGAGGTGTATGAGTATTAGGCCAATTATATAAAAATCAAGTTTGGATTAGTGTCTTTTTTAGGTTTAAAAAGAGAAAATTAAAAGACGAGCTATACTACGATTAAACTATGACGAGTGACGTAAAACGTAAATGTAAATACGTAAAACGCGACGAAATTAAAAATTAAAGCTAAAAACAATTTAAAAATTAAAACTAAGTCTGAAATAATATAAATAAGAATAAAAATTCAATAAATAAATTTTAAAACTTTTTATTAATTAAATATTCAATTTTAAATGCTAATTACAGCCCTAAAATTAATTATAATTAACAAAAAGCCCAAAATATTATTTTATCAAACAAACACCTTACTTATATTAATTAAACACTAAAAAGTATTTTTCTTAAATTTTTAAAACTATTTTTCTATTTTTAAACAACTAAAAACACTTTTTAAACTAAAATAATGATTAAAAATGATTAAATAATGAGAAAAATAAATTTGCTTTCTAAAAAATCCTATTTTTCTTAACTAAAGCTGGGAAAAATGAAAAAAGTTGAAAACAATACTTTTTACCCTAATAAGACAAATAAACAGAATATTTAAAAACCTTTTTAACTTAAATTAATTCTAAAAAATGATTAAATAATAGAAAATTAAAACTTTCTTTCTCAAAATCTTAAAATAAGTTACTTTAACTAGGAAAATTGGAAAAACAGAATAACTCAGCTTTTTACCACTAAAACACAAAAACAGTTTATAATAAAACTAATTAAAACTAAATAAATGCTGAAAAATAATAAAATGTACAAAAAATAAAATTAACTTTTTGAAAAATCTTAAAATAATTAAGTAAACCTAAGAAAATTGAAATATAAGAGAAACACTGGATTTGAAGCAATAAAGACAAAAAGGAAGAAAGTTGAAAGTGACATGTCTGGTCTGTTGTCTTCTAGTTGAGCAGTGGCAACACTTATACTAGAAGTGGGAATTTTTTACCCACTGCTTGACCACAGAAAAACAACTATGGACGATTTCTTGCTGTTTAGTTGGATTCTTTGGAAACAAAGGGCACCCCCACAACCAGTTAGGTTGTGGGGAGTCATAGCAAGCAAAAAATACACAGATCTAACACAAATCAAGCATCAAATAGAGCAAATTCAAGTTACTGATTTCCTATGAAGGTCTGGTGGTGTTTTGCTGATATACAATGCAAATGGGTGAGTTTTGAGGTGCAAAATCTAGAAACCTAACATACCACAATCACAACCAAAGGCACACACCCCTAATCTAACATTTTAACTAACTGGTTACCAGATTTCACAATTTGAAACTCAATATTAGACTAACTAATACTGAATGATTAAGCCGTTTTATACCAAAATTAAGCAATTCCTCTATTACCGCTAACTATCTAAGAACTAGGTGCAATATTACCTACCACTACCTGTTTAAGTGTGTTTAAGCTAATATTAACCTGCATTGTGTCACTCAAGTCAGTTAATCCACTAAACCAAACACCCCTTAACAAAGTTGATCACAAATTTTATACACTAAAATCATGCAAAATAACTCAAGATCATAAAAATCAAACTCAAATCAATCACTTAACATAAAATAGACTGAAAACAAACAAGAATCAACAAACAAACAGTCATCAAGATCAAACTTCACATAAAACACATAAAACTCAAAAAGAGGCCAATAGGGTTCAAGCTTATCTGACCAGCTGATGCCTTCTAGTTAACCTATTGTGAGTTTATGATAAGTGTAGAGAGTGTGTAGAGGACCCTTGTTGTTTGGTCTACAACAGACCAAAAGGGGGCATTTGTCTTCAAAAGTGACAATGGAAGGTGGGTTTGGTGAGACTACAGTAGTCTAACACCAAACCTCCTTTGGGTACCTGTTGAAATCACACACAAGCAAACAAATAGTGAACTGATAACAACCTTACAAGATAATAAGCTTGGCTTATTGTTTAAGCCAGCTTACAGATTATAGCGAATAAAATCAGAAAAATAAAAGAACTTTTGGAAAATCTTTTGCAAGTGTAAAAAGTAAGACAACAAACTGAAAATAACAAGCCTATATGCCCTAGATATGCTTTTTATTGTCAATCAAAGGTATATCATCAGCCATATAATCTTGGGTCCCAAATTTACTTAACCAAAAAAATAATTTTTGAAAAGCATATTTTTGGTAGAATGAAATAACCATTGCTTAAACATTAAAGAGATGAATTTAAAAACAAAGTTACACTAATGGAACTCAAAATGATTGTAAGGCTATAAATACACTTTAACTATTTATAAAATCAGGTTCACAAAAATCTGGAACAAGAAAGGGGTGCCACAGGTAGGACCTCCTTTTATAATGATACTAGGTACATTCTAGAAAGCCATAAACCCTAGTTGCTAATTTCCTGAAAAGCCCTTGAGTCAAAAGTTTTCAAAATCGTCAAAGGGCAATCATGTGATGCTAGGCTGAGCTTGTACATTTGATCTTGAACCGTTGAGAAATTCCTTTGGGACCAAGTCTTACAATATAAGTCGTTGATTGGACTGAAGATTCAAGTTTTGTCATTTTTAGTGAAGTAGAGGATGGTTGTGGGGCCACATGGAGTCACGTGGTGGATGTTTTGAGTGATGGGTTTTGGTTAGGGTTGGGTGAATCACTAATCTGGAAGCTATTGGTTCATAACCCTTTGATTTGATGAAGGATTAGATTTGGGTTTATGTTTCGGGGTTGGGAGATTAAGGGGGTTTGATGTTAACAGTAAATGTTTAGCGCCACTAATATGTTTATTTAATTAGTTTAAATAAACTGATTAATAAGTATGAGTTGGGGTGAGTAGAATCAGACGTAGAGTGGGGGTGGGGGGGGGGGGGGTGTGAGGTGGAGGCTGGTGATTGGAGGGTGGAGTGAGTGGGGTGAGGTGGCAACTTGTGATTGGGTGAGGGAGGTTTGTTTGTCTGGCCAAAATGGCCCTTACATTCCCAAAAAGTTGTCATATAAACTTTGTCCCAGCAACTAACCATTTTCCTTTGTTAATAACTTAGGGTAAATTGCAAAAGTAGTCCCTCCCTTTAATAACAACATGAACAAGGACCAATCATGCAATTTTGGCATTCTCTAAGGGTATAAATGATATATTCTTGAAACTTAAGGGACCCTATTGTAACATTTGAGATTTACAAGGGTATTAAGTGACAAGTCTTCAAAAGTTGAGGGACTATTCTTGACAATCTTCAAAACTTGAAGGGCTTCTTTGGAAATTCATGATTTGGGTCCGATTCTTTGTGCGGCTTCGTTTCCCGTGCTCGTTTATGCTTGAATCTTGTGATCTTTTGTTAAATTCACGATATCCGTACCTAAAATACACAATGACAAAAAACAAGCATATTTTGGGGTATTTTATGATATTTTTAAGCGTTTTACCGATTTGGACGATGAGATTATATATAAATGCAGTCTCATCACTCCCCCATACTAAACCATTACCGTGTCCCCATGCAATGCTTGAATTAAGTATCACAGCACTTCCAAAATTCATTTTTAGGTGACATTTATTGAAACGTAAATTTAAATAAACTACTACACGTGTTTTAGACATAATGTATTGTTTTCATCATAAAATGGGACGTTTAAGATCATAGAATAACAACACGTGAATGCTTCGTTAGAAATAATTTCGTCGTCCTTAATTTTCACCCAATTCCATGCTAAGCGTGAAACAAGATCATTATCATTATAAGTTAGTAATGCTAACACTACTCATATGCTCTAACCACGTACTTAGACTCCCTTATTTCTAAGGTGTATCTCTTATATTTTAATTTTGTCTTAATGATCACGAGGATACATCATTGACTTATGCGTGAATAGAGATTAGGTCCAAAAATAGAGTCTTAACGGTGTAACCAAAATCATCGAATTAATAATTCATCCTAATAGACAACGATGTCAAAAATTTAAGTCAACAAGAATGATCGATAAACACGGTTTTATAACGGTTTTGAACATGAGACTTATTACCATGAATTTTATGACCCACCTCATCATCGGTGGCTTTGTTTATCATGGTTTACCTCCATCTTTTATTCAACTCCGCCATGGAGCTTTTATTATGACTTTGGTCTTGCCCTTGTCTTTTATTTAACCTCGCCATGAGGTGCTTATTATGACTTGACGTTTATCCTCACGCTAAAGCGGATTTTGGATCTTTAAGGCTTCGAGATTTAAGACATCCACTTTCAATTTTTGCATAGATTTTTCGGCCTTGTGAGCTTCGAATTTTTGCTTGATTTAGGTGAAGAGGAACTTAAATTATTATTGGGGGAAGCCTTTGATTATTCGGGTTGCCAATACTTCAAAACCGTGACGCTGGCGATACCTTATTGTTTTCCCAATTTAATTACATGGAAGCTACTAAAACAAATTAGAAACCAACAATAGAGACTAAACCGCTAAATCAATATTTATTAACAATTATTTATAAAAGCATAGGGAGAAAAAGCAAATAATTAAAACACATGAGTTTTTGAAAGAATACGAGTACTCTACGTTTAGCATAGTAACTTATAATAAACTCTATCATTTCTCGTCCTCAATTAAGAGACTTAGCCAAATATAGTTAAGGAATCGAAGCTAAGTGCTCAACACGCACGGTCGAGTAAAAAATTAATCTTATTCTCACCATCGGAAAACCTACATTCGTGTCTTAAAAACTTATGAAAAACAAGAAAATTTTTAAAATTTGGCCATTTTAGCCTTATTTTGCATAAAACGATAACAAAAAGATGAAAATTGGATTGCATGATGACGTAAGCAAGGTGAAGTATTTACTCACCCCCCATACTAAAACTAAATATCGTCCTCAATGTTTCGAGTCTAGGGGTGAAACACCCCCATACTAGAGACGAAAGTCGAATGCTTAATCTCGAGCATGGAAAGGGTAAAACGAATAACCTAAAAGCCGTTAATGAATTATGCTAATAAGATAAACGTTTGATCATAAAAGGATATCATCGGATATCGTAATCTCCAGAGGCAACGATCGAAGCTCGAGTTATACGTAAAACGAACACGAGAGGCTTCAATGATGACGATGAACCTAATCAATCACAATCACAAACAACCACAGAACAAAGGTTGGTATAGCACAAGTCCCCTCACATTAAACTAATTAGAAAGCAATAATATCTACAAGGATAAGCATGAGAATCCCCCACGAGGTACCTTGTTTTTGATAACCGAGTCAAAAGCTCTACTCGAATCCCCATAAATGTGATCATTTAGGGATAATCATGGTTTGGTCATTTTTGGTGGGGCTTGCATGATAAACAATGCTCAAAAGTGTTGATCCTAAACTTAGATCGATTAGCTTTGTGTTAACGAGATTGAATCAAGTTTAACACGTAGAGAAACTTTGTTGTTATGAACAATCTAAGCGTTATGCGGAATTAACACTTAGAATAAAGAACAAGTAAATAGTTAAACCAAACTTTCACTTTAGATTAATAATCAAACTTGCTTACAATGAAAGTTGTGAAAACTGAATAATGTATATAAACTACAAACCCTACGACCTCCTTTTATAACATAAGGAGTCGTGTACAAAGGATAACCTATCAACTATTCTAGGTAAAGATAAATATAGAAAATACAATATCGAGTATATCTTTACTTCAAATATTAAACATGTTGACTAAGTATTCCTATCAGTGGTTGGACTTCTTCTGGTCAGCGCTTGGATATTTCTTGTCAGTGCTTGATCTGTCAGCGCTTCATTTCCTCTTTTCAGCGTCCAATTTACTCTTGTCAGCGTCTAAGTGACTTAGCTTATTTTATTCCCAACAATCCTCTCCTAAATGTGATATCTACTCTAGTAATCAAGTTTCTGAATAAAAAATAAGTACAAGGAGGATTCTTATAAATACAAATTACTTGTTAATTAGAAAATAAATAAATCTAATTAAATCTTTGCTAACATCACTAGTATAATCCACCTCTAGCTGCGTAGACACCATCTTCTTCAAAACATCCTTGTACATAGGATATTGAGCATCAACTAGAAGATACTCTGAAAACTTTGTAGTGCTTAGATGGTAAACACCATTAGCTAAATGTAGACGCCATTGTAACCCACTAATATCATCAAGATCCAACCATATTGGATCTGCTTCGTTTCGTGTAATCATTCTCTTGAATGCAGTCCAAATCTTTATTCCATTGGCTGAATTAGGTGCTTCAGCATCATACTTGGTCTTTATTTGATTCCAAAGATCTACCAAGTATTTTCTGTCCATGCTTGCAAATAATGAGATCAAGGTAGTGAAAATGTGTACCTTCTTTCCATATCTAGTGATCATCCAGAACCCACTTGCATCTTCTTCATAATTAACTATTGGGTTTCTAAAATCTAAGGGTAATACCTCTGCAACATCTGAAGCCTCCAATGGTGAAAGCTTAATACTCTTTCTGATTACTGCTTCACTAGGATTCAATTGATCAAGAACTGGAAATTCAATGGGAATTCCCTTCTTCACTAATCTCGGTGCAATAGAAGCCCTCTTGATCTGCATATTCTCCTCAATCTCTTCTCTCCTTTCAGCTGAGAAAAGCCCCATAGTATTCTCCTCACAAACTCTTGCCCAAATTGAATAAGCATGATGTTCCAATTCGTCAAAAGAGAGCCTCCTCAATCTATCATAGGTCCATCCACCTTGATGACACCTAAGCAGCATATAATACAGCTCTCTTCTATCCCTCTTGAGCTCAGAAAGCACCTTACTAGCCTTGTGCTTCAAAATTACTTTGCAGTCTTCCTGAACTCTCAACAATATCTCCAAACCCCAAATTTGTCTAGTGATAGACATATCTGGATTCTCTTCAACCTTAGACTCCCATGCAAAATACATTTCTCTCACTTCAGGCACGTCAAAGTCTACTTTCATCTTCAACTCTCTTAGCCTTTCCTTGGCTAATTCATCCTCCCCATACTCTAACCTCTCTGGCTCCTCTATAATCATTACACTGGATCCAGAGCTCTCATCACCATCACTACCATCCTTTTCTGTGATAGTCTCTATCGTATCCTGCTCTTGCAATTGTGTAGCCAAAACTGAATCAAAATGTACCTGGGCTGCATTCTTTGGTACCTCAACTTCTTACAAAATCCATTTACCCTTGTCCTTTGCTCCAATAGCTGGTAAAGTTATGGCAGGCACCTGTGTAGGAACATCCCTAATGATAACTGGTGGTTGGGATACACCAATCATACATGTAGGTCTGTCAGCGCTCAAACTCTGAATGTCAGCGGCTGGCTTTGTAGCTTGTTCCATCATCTCTAAAAATGACAACTTCTTTGGAGTGATCAATGAAACATCAAGAACAGGCTTCTCCTTCAAACTAGTCAAAGCTTCAGCTATTTCCACCTGTTTACTTCCAAAAGAACCACCTTCGTCTTGTGAGTCCTTGTCACTTAAATTGAATGGCTCTGTTGGTGCATCCTCCTCCCGTTTGTAAGAATCCTCCCCTGATGAAAGGACTCTTGCCTACCTTCTTCTAGCATCGACAGCTTCTAAAACAACTATCCTCTCCCTCAATGTCTTGTGTTCAAGGCCTTGACCTGTGACAACTTGTACAAGGTCTGCATTTTGCTTTTGCAAGCTAATGCAAACCGCTGTCAATTCTAAAAGTGAGTAAGGTTCCAATCTGCCCTCCTCTATGATGGGAATTTGACCTCCCAAAAGAGATTCATCGAGCATAGATGGGGTCTTAATGATGTTGGGACTGTCTTGACCTGCTACTAAGCCAGAGTCAATAGTCCCAGCCCCACCCATATCACCAACCACACTTATGGTGGTGGTTCTCTCTGCTACATGGCTAGGACCACTAGAGGAGAACACTTCAGTAGTCTTTTGGCGTTTTTCCAACCTAAAATCGGGTTGTTCAGAAGAGGAAGTGGAATGAGGGTCTGTTTGGGTGTGAGGGGGTGTTTGGGTGTGTGGTAAATTGGTCTCAGCGTTTGGATTGGATGTGTCAACACCCACATGTTGAGTGTCAGCGCTTTGGTTAGGGGTCGATGTCCATGTGTTGGGGTGATGGAGGGTGTTCTGATAATGGGTCAAGTTGAGGTTGTGGTTGAGGTTGAGGTTGAGGGTGTGCTGCTGCCTCAATGACAGCAAGCATGGCTGGGGTGAGTGGTAGGTCTCAATATGGTGGTGAATTCATATTCCCCAAAACAGTTTTCTTTTGAACAGCGACCTCATAAAAGTGGTAATGTTCCGTGTTGTAGTATCCTTGCATATCAAAAACTATTTGTAAAAACCTAGGGTAAGCAAGAGTCATCTTGTTACCCTTATTGTGACACATGCCATCAAAAATCAATTTTGAAAAATTATATCTTTGCCCAGTTGCAATACAAACAATGGCATTCCCGATTGAACGGTTGATTTCATTGAATGAGGAGCATTTGGGACTCAAACATTGTAGGATGACATGTATAAGGAACTTCCAAGCTGGGGGAAATTGTTGTTTGTTATATTTATTTAAATGGCCCGTTGGGGGCAAAGCATAACCCAAAGCTTGGAGTCCTAACTCTAGCTCTGTGAGGGGAAGGGTGGTTATACCATCAGCATCATCAAGATGCAAAGCTTGGCGAACCAAAGCTTCAGTAACCACCCATGGAACCCCATGAACAGTAACAATCAATGTAATCACTCCATTAACTGTTGAGGAACTAACAGTGTTCCAAAACTGTTTAATGTGTGTGATAGGGACAAGAGGAGTATGTGAAAGTGCATAACTTAAAAGAGTCACATTCAAATACCCAATCATCTGAGTGTATTGGGAATGCAGAGTATTATCAGCCTCCAAGTAAGCCACCATATTGTGTTGGCTTCTGAATCTCAATTCCACTTGAGTAGGTTTAAACTTTGGTGCCATGAAGATTGATCGAAGAAAACTGTGATATGAAAAGTATGGAGATATGAAGGTTTGAGAGATTTTAGTTAGACAAGAATAGTAGTTACCCTCTTTGAAAGAAAATAGCCGTATTTATAGGAGAGGTAAAAACATACTATTGGTTGAAAAATGAGGCAGTTATATTCAAAAAGTAATCATGACAATCTTAAAAAATATATAACTTATCTCATTCATTAATTAAAAGTTACCAACTCTCTAAAATTACGACCCAAATTTTCGTCAAAAATGACAACTGGGTAGGACCCAATGTTTGTCAACGATCAGAAAGTAAACATCATCGTCTAACGGCTATATTCTTTTCAGCGTTGAAAATTTGCCATGTCAGCATTTAAATTGGTCTTATCAGCGTTTGGAAAGAAAATATGTCAGCGTCCAAAAATAATAATAATTAAAAATAAAAAGGACCTTAACAAAGAAGTTTACCCTAGTGAAGATAACTCTTAGACTGAAAATGACTATAGGGTGGCAAGCACTGTCCAATCATACACACTTGCTTAAGCAAGATAGACATAATTATCCTCAAGTGTCCCTTGCTAACCAAAGTTCTTAACAATGAAGTTACCTCATATAAACTCTTTGTAACCTCCCAGGTAAGCCCAATAAAAACAATCCCAAGTCTCCCAACCGACCATACCCAATTCTAGGCCAAAAAGTCTTGGCAGCGTGCACAGTATATCAACTTTGCATGCTACAGTGCCTCACGAATTAGGAAACTAAATCATACTCATCAGTGGACACAATCTAGAATTGTGATAAGAGTATTCTAAGAATACCCAAAAGCCTAAAGGTTTTCTAAACCTCCCCTTAAACCATGATATACAAATTTGCCAAATAAAAAGTATGTAATAAAAGTTTATGTCAAGATATGAATGTAAACATTCCAACCTTCATCCATAAGCTTTAACACATTTCTTATAAGCTCCAAAAATCCATAAGCAACTCTGTATCCATTTGTACAATGCTCATAATGCCTGCATGATTAGATCAAAAACCACAAAACTAACATATTGCTGGCAGCGGCCATTTTAACACTTGTCAGCGTTCAAATAACCCATGTCAGCGTTAGAAAAATAAAGTGGAAAACCTAATCTTGTACAAAGACTAATAACAGTACACATCCTGTACAAACTATACAATGATTTCAAAAAGACATTTAGGTGAGATTGATCGTTCCAATACTTGTTACCAAGTACTGGAACCTCCCACCATCAAAAGGTTTAGTTAAGATCAGCCACATTTTCTTCTGTGTCTACCCTATCTGGATGTATTAAACCTTTTTCAAAAAAATCTCTTATAAAATGATGTATAATTTCTATGTGTTTTGTTTTAGAGTGATGTACAGGATTCTTAATAATCCATAATATACTGTTATTATCTACAAATATCTTGATATGCATAAAATTATACCCATAATCTAACAGTTGGTTTTGTATCCATAGAACTTGTCCACAACAAGCAGCTGCAGCAACATATTCTGCTTTAGTTATAGAGTTGGCCACCACTGTTTATTTATTGCATTGCCAAGATATCAATCTACTCCCAAGAAATTGGCATCCACCAGTTGTAGATTTTCTATCAAACTTATCACCTCCATAGTCACTGTCTGAATAGCCAATAAGCTCCAATAGAGAATCTTTTGTAGGATATGTAAATCTTGCTTATGTTTTTTTAGAGAGAAAGAGATAGAGAGATGGTGGAACTCACACAATACTAGAGAGAGAAACAAAAGTTTACTATGTGTAAAATGAATAACCACACACCCTCTCCATCAAAGGAGAGGGTTTATATACCCAAGCCCTTGTCATGGGCTTGGGCTTACATTTGGGCCGGCCTACACATGTTGTAGGCTAGGCTTGGCCTTGTTTTATAAGTAACGATGTCTAGACTACGAGCTACTATGTAGTATATTGTAGGAGTGACCGAATCTTCCTAAATACGTATAAACGTATTTCCAACAATCTCCCCCTAAGGGAGGTCACTCCAAACAAGGGTGTTACCCTAGTTACAATAATAAAATAAACCTAGCATACTATGCTTGTCTTGAGCTCGTAGTCTTCGTCTTTCTTTTCTTTTTCTTTTCTGGTGAACATGCTGATGTGATCATTGATATCAATCTTGAGCTTTTATCTCTTGCCTTGATTTTGTGCATCCATCACTTGTGATCTTCGCCTCTTCGTGACACCATGTCCCACATACTTATACCTTCGTAATTCTTGAAAGCTTCAGAGTTTGATACAGCGGAAGACTTAACTTTTAGGCTTTCTTGAATTAGATGAGGTATTAAGTGTATATAGTATAAGCATGCGTAGACGACTTCTTCTCGGATTCCGCAGTGCCACCGTCTTCAAATGCCGCAACATAAGTAGACACGAACGAAATGGCTTTGAACATTTCATTCTAATTTGGTAGCATTTTACCTCCGGTCGGTGAAGACCGTTAGACGATATAAAATAACGTACTTGTGGCGGGTAGATTTAATTAAAAATCTCCTTGACAAGATTTCGCGGGTAAACCCGTTCTCTTTACTCGACCGTCCAAAGCTGACTGCGAACGTAAAGAGTGAATCATTTGGATAAAATTATCCGCATGATTGAAGCCGTCAATTCTGATTCCTGGAACAAGTTTGATTCATTAAAGAATCGCACCATCGTTGCTTTCCAGTTGTCACGAGCTTGATTCATATTGAATCTTGCAAGTTACCTACCAAGTGCTGTTTGAGGTTAACACTAGAAGGATTTCCACTCATCACTGTGAACACTAAGGTATCACTCTAAGTGTTCTGGCAAGATCACTGAGATATTACGTAGAGGCCTGGAACGTGTTTAAGTTCAATTAAGAATTAAACAACTATTGCTTTCCAGTTATCACAAGCTTGATTCATAAAGAATCGCACAAGTCACCTACCATGAGCTTTTTGATATTCGCTCAAGAAGGATTTCCATCTTCATTGTAAATACTTTCGTATTACTCGGATGTTCAGGCAAGATCATGAAGATTTTGCGTAGGACTCTTAAAATCTTTCTTACTTTTCACACTGTGTGAAGAAGCAAGGAATTATGGAAATGTGTCCTAATGAGATATTTGATGATCTCAAATGGCTCTAGACTCGATCGTGCACTTTGGATTTCAGTGATCGGAGGCTGGAGAGGAGTGCCACCTTTTCAATACCAATTTATTCGGAGTGAATAAATCAATAGATAATGCGTTGTCTCCGTGTGATTAAAACAAATATCTTTTAAGAGATATCTGAGTTAGCTGGGATGGGTTGTGCATTGCATCACTGGGTCCATGATGTCTATCTTCAATATCGAGCATCATTAAAATGATCTCAATAGCATATGTGTTGACCCGGTTTCTGCCTAAGGTTGTAAGGAGGGCTTCTTTCTTTACACCCTTTATCTTTACAATTCTTTTTCATTCTTCAACCCCTTTAATGCTTACCAATACGTCATAACTAGCACCTTGTTGTGATTGTTCCAGTGCTAACTTAAGTACTTGGTCGGCATTTAGCTACGTTCACAATCTTTCTCCAACTTTCCCTAAGGACGGCTATTTCTAGCTATGGAATGTCCTTGGGAAGATTCCTCCGGTTTTGGATGAATCATAGGACTTAACCTATCCTACCATCCTTATGTCACCACAATCTTCATCGTCGTGAAATAAATGGATTGTGGGTAAGTATAAATCACCATGAAATCCATTTTTGATATGCAAATCCGTTTTGCTCCCCCTTAACATATGCCACGATATTCGAAAACATTTCGCATATGTCGGGATGAGCCATCACGTTAAGTCAAACATTCGTGATAATTTCCCATATTAAATCACATTTTCTCCCCCATATTAAAAATATTAACCCAATCGATGTTTTTAATATCAATTGATTTAATGAAGTTTTAACAAAGGTTTTGGGAAGAAAAATGCAAGTCTGTTTTAATCTTCATGATATCAAATTGTATGAGATATGATACCGATTTGTAACATGATCACATATTCACCATATTAGAAAAGAATTGACAAGGTTGGACCTGATTGATGAGAACATCATATGATAAGATCAAATGGTTCTTTTCAGCATATGTTGGTC
Organism: Glebionis coronaria; assembly: GCA_025667525.1. NCBI lineage: Eukaryota > Viridiplantae > Streptophyta > Magnoliopsida > Asterales > Asteraceae > Glebionis > Glebionis coronaria. Next base: position 673,310 of record JANFOE010000609.1, on the reverse strand, counting down.
GCCTCGTCACTTCTGAAGTCATCTCTTTACACCACGTGTACGATTGGTATTGTTGTCTTGACACCAGTTAGTGAGCTTGGCACTTTCGGCATCAGAGATTCTGAATGCTTGACAATTGCTCTCCCTCAATTGTTGACCCGTGTTCTATTAAAAGAGCTGTAGTCGTCGGTTGAGTAGTCGCATCGTCGAGTATGTAGATACCAATTGTAGATTGCTATGGTTGTAGAGATGATAGGTTCATAAAAACAAGACTTCTCTTGTTTTAACAAATAAATGTACTGAAACGTACATAGATTTGTGTTAGACCAAGTTATAAAGTAAACTTGATCCCTTACAAAGTTTTAAAGTAAACCTTGTCCGAGAAAATTAATTCCCGTTGTGAGCCAAATCTTTCATAAGAAATACTTGGCTTTAATGTGAAAACCGGGTTGCAGTCTGAAATAACTACAAGCCATAAGGGCATGTTTTATGAAATATTTACAACTTTTGTACGAACTCTATTTATGGCACCGTGTCAATATTAATCAACATTTATAAGGCCGTAAATATTATCGAACCAAAAGACATGCCTTTGAAAAATAAAGTAAAAATATTTTTGGATTTTTCTAGATTTTTCAATTTTTATGGTTTTTATATGGTTTTATATTTTTGTATTTTTCTTTTGTGGATAAAAATATAAACAATATATACAGATGATCACCAAGGATACGGAGAATAGTTTTACCACCACTATTCTTTCGCTTCATCTGCTAGTTTCTTAAGAGTCTCAGGCGAGAAGGTTCTCATTCCTAGCTTGTCGGCAAAAAATTCAATTCGAGCGCGATCTAAAGCCTTCGTGAAAATATCCGCCAATTGATACTCAGATCGGACAAAGTAAAGATCGATTACTCCATTTTCCACTTGCTCCTTGATGAAGTGGTAGCGAATGTCAATATGCTTCGACCAGGAGAATTGAACATTGTTGCAACATAAGGCAATTGCACTCTTGTTGTCGCAGTGCATCGGAATTTTGTCGAAACCTAGACCATAGTCGGTTAATTGCGATCTCATCCAAAGAATTTGAGCACAGCAACCGGACATAGCTATGTATTATGCTTCCGTACTTGAATTTGCAGCGCTTTTCTGCCTTTTCGATGCCCAACTGATTAGTGGATCTCCTAGTAGTTGCAAAGTTCCACTCGTGCTACGCCTTGTATCTTGACAACCCGCGTGATCCGCATCTGCATATGCCATTAGTGCAATAGAAGAGTCCTTCGAATACCAAAGTCCCCGATTAATGGTTCCTTTAAGATATCGAAAGATCCGTTTAACAGTAGCTAAGTGTAACTCAGTAGGTCGAGTTTGATACGGAGCACACATACATATAGCAAACTGAAGATCAGGTCAACTAGCTGTGATATACAGAAGAGTACCGATCATTCCACGATAAAGTGTCGGATCGACGGAAACTCCATGTGGATCTGCATCAAGCTTAGTTCTTTCCACCATTGGAGTATCCACGGGATCACAAGATTCCATCTTATATTTCTTAAGCGATTCAAGGGCATACTTGGATTGATTGATAAAGATGCCTCTGGGACTTTGAGATATCTGAAGACCTAAGAAGAATGATACCTTGCCCATCATTGACATCTTAAACTTGGAAGACATGAGTGTCCCAAACTCATCCGATAAGGTTTGGGTCGAGGCTGCAAATATAATATCATCAACATATATTTGTACCATAATCATATCTTTACCTCATTTTTGAATGAACAGCGTGGGATCCACCTTGCCTTTAGCGAAGCCTTGCGTAATGAGGAATTGTGACAATAGATCATACCATGCGCGATGAGCTTGCTTCAACCCATAGAGAGCCTTCTTAAGCTTGTACACATGATTAGGATATTTAGGATTCACAAAACCATCCGGCTGTTGAACATAGACCTCTTCCTTGATTTCACCATTCAGAAATGCCGTCTTCACATCCATTTGATAGACGATCATATTCATGTGGGCTGCATAAGCGAGGAATAGTCTAATAGCTTAAAAAACGGGCAACAGGCGCAAAGGATTCCATAAAGTCGATGCCTAATAATTGCTTGTATCCACGAGCTACTAGTCTAGATTCGTTCTTCAATATTCCGCCTAACTCGTCGAGTTTCACCTTGTAAACACATTTCAAAGTGAGTAACTGCACTTGATCCGGGCATGGGACAAGTTTCCAAACTTCAAGACGTATGAATTCATTAAGTTCTTCTTGCATAGCTTCTATCCAACAGGATTGAGTAAAAGCTTGTTGCCATGTCTTATGTTCAACTTCAGTGAGAAAAGCATCAAAGTGACAAAACATTGCACTTTCTTGTAACTGACTTCGTGTGGATACCGGACGATTAGGGTCACCAATGATAGAATCTATAGGGTGATCCTTTGTCCACTTGCTGTCATGTTCACAAATCCGTGGATTGGAGTAGACCGTAGAAGGAACTTCCTCTGAGGTGGACGACCCGGCTTGATTAGGGTCGGGAATAGGTACACCAAAGAATGGAAGTTCACGCATTTGAGCGAATTCCAAATCGTGATCATCATCATCCTCTTCATCATCAATATGCATGACATGGGTATTTGAAGCAGGTGTTGGTTGAGAATTACTTGTTGATGGTATATCTAGACCTATTGTAGGTGCAGACGTATCTGATTGTGCAACGGTTGCTGGAGCGACAACTTCGGTTACCGGAGCTATTACCTCAGGTTCTGTAACAACAATACTTGGAGGAGTAAAGAATTCATCAAAGAACGGTTGAAACAACGTATCCCATTCATTCCTAGTAGGTGGTGTAAATGATGATGAAGTGGGGTTATTTGGGACAAGACCAAAACTAATGTTACTGGGTCCCATTTCATGAAGTGCGGGTTCAGAGCTGCTTTGCTCAGAAGCCATTGCTGTCAGCTCATCAAAATCAACATTCATAGTTTCGAGGATCTTACGAGACTTACGATTGTATATTCGGTATGCCTTCTTTGCGGGTGCGTAACCAACGAAAATACCAATATCAGCCTTTGGTTGAAGTTTTCCCAAATTGTCACTATCATTATTTGGATAGCAGAGAGAACCAAATACATGAAGATATGATAAATCTGGTACTTTTCCATGGAGAAGCTCATAAGGTGTTTTACCATGGCGTTTACGAATTAGTGACCTGTTTTGGGTGTACACTGCTGTAGATACTACTTCTGCCCATAAAAACAATGGAGCCTTTGCGTAAATTAACATCGTTCGAGCAGCTTCCATAAGTGTGCGATTTCGCCTTTCAACGACACCGTTTTGTTATGGAGTGCGTGCAACGGATGTTTCATGAGATATGCCAACTTCTTCATAATAATCACGCAAGATTTGATTCACAAATTCGGTTCCATTATCTGTACGAATGCGTCAGACAGTAGTGTTGAGACGCACTTGAATCATCTTGAGAAATCCGATGATGAATTTAGGTGCCTCATTTTTTGTTGTAAGAAATTTCACCCATGTAAACCGAGAGTAATCATCGACAATGACGAGGATGTACTTTTTACCACTAAGACTTTCAACACGCATTGGCCCACAAAGATCCATATGCAACAGATAAAGTTTCTCTTGGTTGGTGTCTTCCGTCTTGGGTTTGTAAGATTTCTTAGTGCTTTTCCCCATTGTACACGCAGAACACAAATGATCCTTGTGAAATGAAAGTTTAGGAAGACCACGAACAAGTCCATTTTTCGCCAAATGATTAATAGTGTCAAAGTTAAGATGAAATAACCGTCAATGCCATAACCATGACTTAGTCTTCGATGCTTTAGAGAGAAGACATACGGGAGAAGCGGCCATCATGTCTTGTAGAGACAAAGTATACAAATTATTCCCTCGAGTAACTTTCAATAAATCAACCCCTTCCAAATTACGAATGAAGCAGGTATGCTCTCGAAAAGCGACTTCTAGGTTTACATCACAAAACTGTCCCACAGAAAATAAGTTGTGACCGAGACCTTCGACATAATACACTCTTGAAATAATAACATTCCCAATATGATATTCACCATAACCCATTATCTTTGCAATATGATCATTACCAAATCGAACCGTACCAAGAAACTTGCTGACGAAATTTCTGAGCTGAGAGCGATCTCCGGTCATATGCTTGGAGCAACCAGAGTCCAAATACCAGAGAACAATTTGGACCACCTGTTTTCAACAACAACAATAGACAATGCATCGGAAACTATTGGTTCCGGAGTGTTAGCAGATACAGATAAAATATTATCAGAATTGCTAACATTTTTGTGACCCTTAGATTTCCTGCGTTTTCTAATGTGAGTCTTAGCACTAACAGGTTTTACTGTTCCAACTTTCTTAGGTTTTGGATTATTCGCGGGCACTACAGTGGGAGTAGACCTATTTAAAGGTCACTTGGTTCCTACAGTAGTGTCATTGTTCCTAGTTAAAGGACACGCTTGTGTTTTGGTAGCCTTGGTACTCCTAGTTAAAGGGCACGCTTTCTTCGCTTTAGTGGGAGTGATCCTAGTCAAAGGGCACATATTTCCTACTATAGTGAAAGTTCTACCAGTGGGGCGCCACATCCAACCAACTTGGGTTAACACTTTCCCAGTCGGTTTCCATTCTAATCCGTTTTTCCGGGCATACATCTCATTCACTTGGTCAATAAGACAAGAATCATGACGACTAGAAAACATACATTCATTGCAATTCAAACATTTCAAATTAGAATTCACACTAGGCTTAGAACACTGCACAACATAAGACCCTTTAGGTTTAGCTACATGATTCTTTTTATTCAAAACATAAATAACATTCCTAGGATGGACTTCTACTTTCTTCTTCACTTGACTACTAGATGGGGGCAAGATCCTATCATTCTTCTTGTTTCTTTTAAGCTTAGATCTTTGAGCCTTAGTAGTGGTGATTACTCCTGTAGAAGGCAACACGGGAATATTAGAAGCTGGTTTTGATTCCGCCTTATCTTTAGTGACCAATGTTTGAGAAGGTTTAGTCGTAGGGCTCTTATTAAATGGTGTGACGGCTATAAGGTTCCTTTTGATTGCACTAGAGGACGATGCTGAGACAGTGGCTGCGTTATCCACAACATTCTTACCTTTTAGAGTACGAAGTGTTTCCTTTAACTCAGCCAAGACCAGATTCTTATCACAAATTTGTTCCCTCAAATCAGATATTTCCACCGACTTTCGATTCAGTTGTTCAATCAATGATTGATTCTGTGCAGTGGTATCAACACATGCGGGCTTTACTGAATCGAAGAGTCGTGTATTTTTCTGTTTTAAGTTATCAACTTTGGACAAAATCTTGGTAACTCGATTATCTAGATCCAGTTTAAGATTCTCAGCGGCCTCAAGTACGTTCACACAGTTAAGCTCCTTAGATTTCTCTATTTCTATCGGCAAAAATTTAGCAACTTTGTCACTTGGCTGACGCTGTTTTGATTGTAAATTCAATTGAAAATTCTTTTCAAAGTTTGCATCATCGATATTAACACCTTCGAATGACGTTTCAAATATTTCTTGAATAAATTGTTGCTTGCATTCAAGCGAAATACAATGTGTTTGAATCTCATCAAAACGTTTTGAAAGCGAAGAATATGAATCTTGAAGCTTTAAAAATTCATCGTCAGATTCGTGACAAGTACTATCTATCACAGAATCCACAGATTCAACATTATGCACAATAGAATCATCATCAACACTTTTATTCACATAGACGGAAACTATATCATGAGACATCACTTGCTTCAGAAGCTGATCATTTTGGCGTGAAACCCGTTCTATTTCAAGTAAACTGTTTTCATAAGCATCTTCCATTTCATTGAAAACACGTCTAACTTCTTCTATTTCCAAAAGCAAATCTTGATCAAGATTACTAAGATAAGCTTTAACATTCTTTACAAACGGAACAATTTCGTCTCGAAACGCAGCTCTAGTGTGCTCAAAGTTCCATTCACCTTCCGTTATGGCCGAGGCCGTCGTACGTTCCAAAATGACCTTGTCAAAATCGGCTAAGTGTTGGTGAACCGCATTTAAGTTGATGGACGCCTTGCTTACCGGTGGAATTAACTTTGTTAAACCCGTTTTGACAAGTGTAGGAGACGTACTAGGAAGGTTTTCATTTGACAAACTTTGGGGCACAAGAACTGTCAATTCTGCTAATTCCTTTTGTAAGCGAATGCGTGTCTTTTTCGAAAATTGATCTTTGTTATGTTGATCATAATCAATTGTATGGAATTTTGAAAGCATTTTAGAATGAGTTTCATCCGCAGGTGACTGTGTCTCCTCAGTACTACGAACAAAAGGCGCTTCTTTCGATTTGCCAATTATGGTCATATCATAATGATCGGGAATATGTTCCTGAGCTTGTTTTGCATAACCGGGATTAGGTGGTAAATCTTGAAGACGCTTAAGTTCAAGTTCTTTAAATGATTTAGTTAAAAGATGAACCTTTTCTGTGGAAGCGTATTGTTTTAAAAGCTGTTGTTCTTTGAATTTAAGAAGTTTGGTAGCATTAATTTCCGATTCAAACTTTTTAGACTCGAGAGTTTCGAAATCCATTTTAAGCTTCTGAAAATCATTGACAACCGACTCTTTTTCTTTTAATTCATTGGAAAGATTAGCTTTTAATGATTCTATTTCTTTCAAGTTTTCAATCTTTTCAAAACGAAATTGGTCAAATTCAGAACATGTTATTTTATCTGCTTGAGGGACCATTTCAAAAGCTTTGACCTTTTCTTTATGCAACACAAGCTCAGCAGTTAGGGTGGAATTGGTATCTACGGATTGTCTGAGGGCCATATGAATTTGATCAATAATATGTTTAGGTACCATGACCAAATCATGTTGAGCATAAGATTCCATACCCGTCGTAGCATTTGGTTGAGGTTCACTCAAATGTGTAGGATTGGGTACCACATCATTTGAGTTACTAGTTCCCGAATGCTGTTCGAGGTTGTCATTTTCAAGCCTAACTTGATGTTGGTTATCATCATTACCAAGATTGGTTGTGGTGGGTACCTCACTGATGACATCAGAACCATAGTGAGAGAGATTAGCAACGAGAGCAGCTTGGGCAGAGTGAATGTCATCACAATCCGAATCATATGCGTCAAGATCATCTGCTTGATAAGCTGCATTAGAAGTGGAAACGACTGCAATGCCTTCAGTATCTGCTGCCCCTGGGTCTGCAAGAAATGCTAACTCGTCTGAATCAAAAATCTTTCCCTTAGACTGAGCATCGACCAAATACATCTTCTCACAAAACCATGCATCATCCCTTCTCCTTTTTGGCTGAGTGCATTGCCTAGCCATATGACCTTGTCCTCGGCAATTGTAGCAAGTCACAACCTTTTGAGGACCAATGGGGCTTCCATTTCCATTTGCTTGAGAATTCACAGCTTGAGCATTCACAGTCCTTGTAGGAGGTCCATATGAATTTTGCCTTCCCTGAATATGTTGCACTGTTACTTGACCATCTTGAATAGTAGCTTGTTGTCGAGGATTTAAAGAGGTGCGGAGCTGATTGTTTGTTGGTGGAAATCCTCTAGTTGCAACAAGTTTCGACAAGTAGGCAGTGAGATGGTTTAGTACATCAGCTGGCGTATCATTTGGAGTAAAGACCGGTGCTTGGATTGGTGGAAGTTCATTAGAGTAGAAAGCTTGTGCTGGTTGTGCTTCTATTAGAAAATATCCTTGCTGAGGAGTATAGCCCATTGAAGAATTGTTGGCTTGTGATGGTGATGTCTGATATGTTGGTTGCTGTGGGAAAGATTGTTGATGAATACTTTGTTGAAATGCTTGCTGTGGCATCAATGGTGGTTGATAAGATGGTTGCTGTGGTTGCTGATAGGTGTGTGGTGGTGGCTGCTGCAAGTATGATGGTTGTTGATAAGTATAAGCCATGTTTTGTTGAGAAGCATACATTGCAAGTGGATCATGAACTTGAGGTGTAGACAACCGAGCCTCGATCACATGGCATTCGTGTTGTTGAAGAAAAGCTTGAAGTTGATCCACATTGGTGTTATGCAAGTCCTTAGCCAATTTAACATCCGTCACGTATTTTTTCCATTCTGGAGGAAGAGTGTTCAAGTACTTGGTGTTCAATTGAAAGGTAGGAATTGGCATGCCATAGATATTAAGCTCATTCAACAATAGGGTAAATCTCAGATAGTAATCATTGAGAGTCTCCCCTGGCACATAGGCAAACTTATCAAAAGTATCATAAAGCTTACACTCTCGTTCTTGTTTAGTTAACGAGGTGCCTTGCATTAGAACACGAATTCTCTCCCATAACTCTTTGGCAACTTTATGTTTGCTGACGAGTTTGTAGACATCTGGAGGAAGGGCTTGGAGAATGATGTTTGTAGCATACTTATCACATTTGTCTTGAATCTTCATATCTCCAGTCAACTCACCCGTTGTGCGAGGACGAGTAGTCGTACCTTCCGTCATTGTACCATAATCTAATGGTCCATTGAGCACCGATGCCCAAATGAGATGTCCATTCTCTTTGTTTAACATGTAAAGTTCCATTCGGGAAGTCCAATCCTCGTACATAGACTTCTCCAACATTGGTGGACGATTATCCGTACCCGAGAGGATGGACTTATCCGTAAGAGATGTGTACTCCATTTCAATAAGTTAAGATTTACAAACGTTGACCGACCAATGAAATAAGGTTAAGTATTTTTGTGTTGTGGTGTGTTAAAGTTGAGAAACAATGTTAAAATCCCCTAAAATATGTTCTCGATAAACCAAAAATTCCAAGTCAGAATTACACATTAAGGAATAATTTTTGGATTGTCGGAATGTTGATTTCTGTCGGAATACTCTTTCCTGTCGGAATGTTGCTGGTATCGGAATGGCTAGATCGGAATGTCCAGATCGGAATGTCACTATCGGAAAGTCCAGATCGGAATGTCACACTATCTGAGTGTCCAGATCAGAATGTCACTATCGGAATGTCCAGATCGGAATGTCACACTATCTGAATGTCCAGATCAGAATGTCACTATCGGAATGTCCAGATTGGAATGCCACTATCGGAATGTCCAGATCGGAATGTAGCTAAAATAAATTGGACAGAGTAACGACTCAAGATTCCTTAAAACCGTCGGAATCCCAGATCGCAATGTTAGATCGGAATGTCACGTCGGAATAAGGTGTCGAAATCCAGTGATCGCAAGTAGAACCAATAGGTTATTGCGATCAAACCACACAGTTTTGTACTTTCCGATGGAAACACTTGCAAGAATTTCGAAAAGTTTGAAAAACAAGAAATTTCCCAACTTTTGATCCAAAAGACTTGTGTTTTAAACAAAACCAGTATACCAAAATCACTACGACATGATTAAAGAATGTATTCGACTTTTGAACACAAACAAACACGAAAAAATTTTGATGATTCGGTAAAAAACAATCAAAACCCCACGTTATGCATAAGAAAGCATAAACAACACAAGTACCAACCTATATTTCATCCCAAGCTCTTGATACCATTTGTAGGATATGTAAATCTTGCTTATGTTTTTAGAGAGAGAAAAAGATAGAGAGATGGTGGAACTCACACAATACTAGAGAGAGAAACAAAAGTTTACTATGTGTAAAATGAATAACCACACACTCTCTCCATCAAAGGAGAGGGTTTATATACCCAAGCCCTTGTCATGGGCTTGGGCTTACATTTGGGCCCGGCCTACACATGTTGTAGGCTAGGCTTGGCCTTGTTTGATAAGTAACGATGTCTAGACTACGAGCTACTACGTAGTATATTGTAGGAGTGACCGAATCTTCCTAAATACGTATAAACGTATTTCTAACATCTTTAGGATACCATAACCCCAAGGTAGGATATCACCTAAGGTATCTAAAAATCCTTTTGACAGCATGAAGATGACACTCTTTGGGAGTCACTTGATGGCGAGCACATGCACACACAACAAACATGATGTCAGGTCTAGAGGCTGTGAGATACATCAATGAGCCTGAAATTGTGTATATTGAAGTTCGTTTTCTCGATTCTTAACCAATTGAAAGTCCTAACAAAATCGGGTTTATGATCGTTTTTGGTTGATAGGGTTATTTGGATTTTCTATGTCTATTTGAGCAATCAAGTAAAAATGTGCAAAATATTAACTACGTATCCGTAAAACAATTAGCAATTACCAAATTTTTATTCAAATAAGGACAAAAATGTAAATATATGGAATTAAAGTGCTAAAAATGTAAATGCTTGAAACTATAATGCTTGAAATGTAAAAATCAGAAACTTCAAGGACCAATTATGCAAATAGTAACAAACTACTAACTAAATGTAACAAATTGTAAAACTGAATAACTGAATTTGACAAGTTTTGAAAAGATTAGGACTAAATCTTAGCAAACCCTAAAAACAAGTAAAATTAGCCCTCAATACAAATAGTAACAAACTTGGAGGACTAAAGTGCAATTAAAAGTAAACTTTTATAAAAACGGGCTAAGTGAATGTATAAGCTCGTTTAAGCTCTAAACTTGACGAAATAAGCTCAAACAAATTGTATAAGCTCGGTAAAGCTGTGGTGAGTGGCGTTTCTACTTCGAATTAATTTGGGACTCTTTCAGGGGATATAGGTGACCTTAGTGGAGATGATGATGATGAGGAGGTTGAAAACATTTATGATGAATCTGCTAACCTTCTTAGATCTCAATCAGGGGCAAGCACTCCTGTCACGAATGTTTTAAATGTTTAGTATAGCCTCATGGAATATAAGGGGTCTGAACCAATCCCCTAAAAGAATAGAGGTTCGTCAGGTTATTAATGAAAATAATCTGAGTGTTTGTGCTATTTCGGAGTCTCATGTTGATGCTTCGGGTGTTTATGATATGTGTCGTAAGATTTTTAGCAGATGGAAGTGGAAGTCAAATGGTGGTTTGTGTCCTAAAGGGACACGTATAATTCTTGGCTGGAATGATGATAATGTGGATGTTATGGTGTTGTCTCAAACAAGTCAAGTTATGCATTGTCAGGTTAAAACGCGTATGGATAACCGTACTTTGTTCTGCTCTTTCGTTTATGCTGATAACTACTATATCCATCGGCGTGTTCTTTGGAATAATCTGGTTGCTCATGCTACTTTTATGTGGGATAAGCCATGGGCTGTTTTAGGTGATTTTAATGCTGCTCTTAATATTGAGGATCACTCATGCGGCGGCTACACCCCTAATATTGCCATGCGGGAATTCAAGGAGTGTGTTAATCTTATGGAAGTTATGGACGTTAATGCTACAGGTTTACATTTTACTTGAAATGAGAAACCATAGGGTGATGATGGTATTCTAAAAAAGATTGATCGGATTATGTCTAACATTAAGTTTCTTGATGAGTTTCCAGGATGTTTTGCGATATTCCAACCTTACAGGATTTCTGACCATTCTCCTTGTGTGTTACGAATCCCTACAATTAGCAAATCTAAGCCTAAACCTTTTAAATTCGGTAATTTTCTTGTGGATAAGGAGGGTTTTCATGCTGTGGTAGCTAACGGATGGTTGGAAAATGTTCATGGATGTGCTATGTTTAGGCTTGTTAAACGCCTAAAAGGTTTAAAGGCTCCGTTTCGTAAACTGCTGTTTGAACAGGGTAATCTTCATGATCGTGTTACTAGACTACGTGTGGAATTAGATGCTGTTGAACAAGCCTTGATAGAGACCCATCCAATGAGCTGTTGAAAGAAGATCATGCTCATTATCTAGTTTCTTTTAAGGAAGCTTCTCTTGATGAGGAACGCTTCTTACGTCAGAAATCTAAAATTGAATGGCTTGATGCAGGTGATTCAAATACGGCTTATTTTCATAAATCGGTTAAGAGTAGGGCTACTCGTAATCGTATTGAAATGGTTCGCGATTCTCATAATGTGCTTCATGATGGAGATGCTGTGCCTGGAGCTTTCGTTGCTCATTACGAGCAGTTTCTTGGTCAGGCAAGTGTTTCAGGTTCTTTTAATACGTCTACTTTGTTTGTTCGAAAGCTTGGTGCTCAGAAATCTGCCCATATGTTTAGATTCATCTCTGATTCTGAAATTTAAAGTGCGTTATTCTTCATGAGCGATGACAAAGCGCCTAGGACGGATGGTTATACTGCTGCGTTTTTTAAGAAGTCTTAGGATATTGTGGGTGATGAGTTTACATGTGCTATTCGGGAGTTTTTCTCTAATGGAAAACTTCTTAAAGAGGTTAATCATACTATTATTGCTCTTATCCCTAAGGTTTCTGTTCCAAATAAGATTACTGATTATCGCCCCATCTCTTGTTGTAATGTTATTTTCAAATGCATTAGTAAGATAATTGTTAATCGTATTAAAGAGGATTTGGGCGATTTGGTTAATATTAATCAATCTGCTTTTGTTCCGGGGCGGAGGATCTCGGATAACATCTTATTGACGCAAGAGCTGATGAGGAATTACCACAGAAATTTTGGTCCTTCAAGATGTGCTTTTAAGGTGGATATTATGAAAGCTTACGATACGGTGGACTGGCAGTTTCCGCGTAACATTCTGATTGGTTTTGGATTCCACCATTTAATGGTTGATTGGATTATGACTTGTGTGTCTACTACTTCGTATTCCATTTGCATAAATGGTAATTTATATGGTTGGTTTAAAGGAAAAAGAGGTCTCAGGCAAGGTGATCCGTTATCTCCATATCTTTTCACGTTGGTCATGGAGATCCTTTCACTTATGTTACAGCGGAGGGTTCTTAATGCAGAGGACTTTTATTTTCATCACCGTTGAACGTATTATCAACCTCTGTTTTGCAGATGATCTTTTCTTGTTTGCTAGGGGTCACTTGGACTCTTTGCAGGTTATTATGGATGCGTTGGAGGAATTTAAGATAGCTTCATGTTTGGTTCCAAGTATCCCAAAGAGCACAGTTTTCTTTTGTAATATAGCTACTGCTGTTAAAAGTAGTATTTTACATATCATGCCATTTGCTGAAGGCGAGTTACCTGTGAGATATCTTGGTTTTCCTCTCATCTCGTCCAGGCTTCTATATAGGGATTGTAAAGTCCTTGTTGAAAAACTTAAGAGTAGAGTTAATGATTGGCGCAATAAATTTCTTTCTTTGGCAGGAAGACTCCAGTTAGTTCGTTCAGTTCTTTCATCTATGCATATCTACTGAGCGTCTGTCTTTATTTTACCTGTTCGGATTATTCATGATTTGGAACAGCTTGTGAGAGGCTTCTTATGGTGTCAAGGTGAAATGAAGAAAGGTAAGGCTAAAGTTGCTTGGGACTCTGTCTGTACTCCATTTTATGAAGGTGGACTTGGTATTCGTAAGCTTTCTGATTTTAATACTGCTTTAATGGTTTCTCATATCTGGTGTATTCTCACTCGTAAAGAGTCTTTATGGGTTAAATGGATTTGTTCTTACAAGTTAAAGGATCAAACTTTCTGGGACGTTCCATGTATAGGTGATATGAGTTGGGGCTGGAGAAAACTTCTACAGATTAGACCACGCATTCGTTAATTTATTTGGTACAAGATTAATAATGGTAGATTGGCTTCTATGTGGTTTGACAAATGGCTGATTTATGTCTGTTACAGGACGTTCTTACGTTTCGAAGTATTACAAGATCAGGCTCTCTCTGTCTAATAAGGTGAGGGATCTTATTACTGATGGTAGTTGGCAGTGGCCGCAGGATTGGTATGCTAGATTTCCGAACATTGTCTCTATCCCTGTGCCTGTTATTAATGATGCTCAGGATGATGATTTGATGTGGCGGGATATAAATGGGGTTCTACATCCTTTTTCAGTTTCTTTAACTTGGGACTCCATTCGGGATAGGGCTTTGATGGTTGATTGGTATCATGTTGTTTGGTTTGCTCATTGTATTCCCCGTCACTCTATCCACTTGTGGTTAGTGGTTAGAAGAAAATTAAAGACACAAGATCGGCTTAGACAATGGGATGTTGGCCCTTTGGTGGATCTAAGCCTTCTTCGATGTCCGTTGTGTAAGTTGGTGCCGGATTCTCATGACCATCTTTTCTTTGAATGTTCTTATTCTATGCAGGTTTGGTCTAAGGTTCGGGCCTTATGTGATATGGATAGCATCCCCCCTCGGATTGATGATATTTTAGCCTATGTTATTCCAATTTCTAATGGAAAGTCTTGTCCTAGCATCCTTGCCCGTCTTGTGTTGGCTGCTACTGCGTACTTTATATGGATGGAAAGCAATTTAAGACTTTTCAAGAAAAAGCTGTTGGCCGTTGATCAGATTGTTCAACTTATTTGTCATACTATTCGGTTGAAGTTGATTTCATTTCGTTTTAAGAAGTTGTCTGCCAGGTCGAGTTTGCTGCTTGACAAATGGAGGGTGCCGAGCTCTAGAGTTCTTCATGATGGGAGTGCCGGGTGAGGGTTGTACTCTTTTTTCCTTGTCCAAGGTTTTCCCATTGGGTTTTCTTTGGCAAGGTTTTTTAAGGAGGCAGGCTCATTTGGATATCATTTGCTCCTTTCGTGCTGTTGGTGGAAGCTGAAGATAATGTGTGACTTCATGTTTGCATCTTGGTTTCTTTCTAGTTTACTTGCATTGTAGTTCTAGATTAATTTGTGTTTATGCCATGACATAATCACGTGTTAACATGCTGTCTGTAGCATGCGGTTAATGTGTTATCTTAGCCACATTCCTTTGTACTTCAACGCTTTTTTGGTTAATATATTTACCGAGGAAACCCTTTACCAAAAAAAACAAATTGTAAACAACTTAATATCCAATTTTACTTAGACTTATAAAAGGAATAATCTTGAAACTAAGTAAAACTCAAATAAGCCAATATTGCTAAGCCACAAATAAGCTATCTAATAAGCCAGACTTGCACAAACGGATTTTTTTGCTAAATCTTGTTTATCAGTCCAATGAGAGTCTGGAATGTCTTTTGAAAATGAAAATGATCAAGTAATGAATCAGGAAAATGAAAATAAGCTAAAACTAGCTTATTTGACCAAAGTTGACCAAATTTATGAAAAACTTGAAAACTTCCAGATCTACTCA
The DNA here is from genome assembly GCA_025667525.1 of Glebionis coronaria. NCBI lineage: Eukaryota > Viridiplantae > Streptophyta > Magnoliopsida > Asterales > Asteraceae > Glebionis > Glebionis coronaria. Next base: position 658,252 of record JANFOE010000609.1, on the reverse strand, counting down.
AGAACACTATCTAAACATGAATATGAAATAAAATGGGAAGGTTTATGAAGTGGAATTGCTGGAATGAGAAATCAGTAAGCACTTAGTTTACAGAAACTTTCATTTGCTCAACAGCTTATGAAAATGCTTATTTCTCACTTGAATCTTAGAACTGTGTAATTTCCTTATAAGAACTCAATAATCAGATGTTAATGGACAAATGTGAGCTGGTTTGAAACATTTTCATCAAGAATTGAGTAAATTACAAGCAAATGAAATCAGTAACTTTTTATGAACTTTCTAAACTTAAAACTGACCCATATTTTTTTATAGCCAATTGCCTTTTTGACTTGCTATTTGACTTGAAACTACCAAAACTTGTTTACTAAGACTGAAGGAATGTAAATGCACAAAAACTAACCACTCAACAAAACTTTATACTACAATGACAACTAAATCCAAACACTAGTTACTAATTTTGAACAACTTTTTATGAAAGAAATCTAAGCAGTTGGTTAAACTGGTTAAAATTTGATATCTAGCCAAACTTGTTAACCAAAATGGAGTACAAATGAGCCAAGTTTATGCAGTAAAACAGTCAACTACTCAAAATACACAAGCAAGCTAAAAATGACTAATAAGATGAAATCAGAAACAATTATAAACTAGTAAACAAGTATCAAATCAGCTATAAGCTATCTAAACTTCAAAATCAACACAAGAACAAGTAATTCACACTTAATCAGATCAACAAGTAAAAGTTAAGCTAGAATTGAGCATGCCATTGCTGTTTAGTGGAACCAATATCAGAAACCGTAAACCTTTTAGCTAGGGCCTCCTTTGATGGAGTAGGTAGGCGCTGAGCCTCCTAGATAGGGTTAAACCACCACCTTAACACTATATACCACTTAATCAACTGCTACAATCATCATCATCACCATTTATACTCAAATCTGCTTCAAAATCAACAAACACATCTACTGGATGAACAGAACAAGTGTAAACAGCAACAATCTTCAACAAGAGCTAATTATGATCAATGGTGATCACAAGTAGCTCATAAGAGCACAAGAGTAACAGTAATGCAGTGAATGAATAGGAGATTTAAGGAAAAAGAAGGAAATTTTATTGATTAAAGGTGAAAGTTTGTTACAAATTTAGGTAAGGTAGTTACAACTACAATAACTAACTCAAGAGCTTGTCAGACTCTTGAGGTCGTTATGCTAACAACTACAAGCTAAGATTGAGGGAGAGAAAAAGTAAGTGTGTGAAAATTTCACACTTAAGCTACAATGACAAATGAAGGGATCATTCCCTATTTATAGACAAACAATGAGAGTGATTTGGGGTTGATGACGTATCCCCACCAATAGTAAGCTGCCAGGTGTCTTAAATTGGCCAATTGAAAATCCTTGTGTTCTTCATGAATTGAGGGTTTTTAATTCTTTAAGTTTGAGCTTGGTTAAATGTTTCCAATGTGTTCCTCTCTTGAAAACGAGCAGGTTTCATGTAGAAATCTTTTCTTAAAATTTAGTGTAGCTCAAAATCGTTTCTGGGTTCGTTGTTGAAGAAGAATGCCACGTGGCAGATCTGGATGGTGTGAAAATTGGTCACACGGATCATAATCCATTTTTGGATAAAATGAATATGGGCTGGCATGACCTGATTGGTTGGAATTTAAGTGAGTGGATATTACTGTTGCTTTTCGGCGCATTAATGAGATGGTGAGGTGTCTTTCTTGCCGGCAATCCATGACCCATAATCCTTGCAATTTCATTGGCTCTTAACCATTCACACGGATTAATCTTATTATAACTTTGAAAAATGGCAGCTTAAGCCCTTGTACTTTGGTAGATTTAAAATTTAAGCTTAGCACTTCATTCCTTTGGCATAATTGGTCCTTCCACTTGCATTCTTGTTACGTTTGACCCTTTGACTTAGTTGACTGAAGAGTTGTCCTTGTTTGACTTTTATCTTGACTTTAGCAAATTTACACTTTGAGTCCTTCAACTTTCGAGTGTTGTCAAGATAGGTCCCTTATCTTCAAAGTCTTGTCATTTTTTATCCTTCTTTGTCTTTTTCATCCAAATAAGCTTGATTTCTTCTTGTTTGCTTGAAAATGTATCCTTCTTACCTATTTATACACAAACACAAAACATACCACATAATTCCGCTTTATAGCACAAAAGTTAGGTATTTTCCTTATGTTTTAGGGTGATTTGTTGATTAATTGATATGAGTTTTTGCTCATATCAAATCCCCTACACTTGAACATTGCCATGACCTCATGCAATGCTTATATTTTAAAGCTCAAATTTACATTCTACTTATAATTAACCCACCGTGGCCAATATGGAATGCTATTACACTATGCTACTCTACATGATGCATGATTTTGATTTTGAGCAATGCAATGCAAAAAAAATGATAAAAAATTATATTTATATCTTTTTGGATTTTCTTGAAATGGTTTTGATGGAAATAACTCATAAAGAAATCAATGACTTAGATTAGGGCTTTGGTACCATGGACACTTATCACCCTCAAGTTTCACTTTCCCCATACCAAGTTTAAAAATGGGATCATTGCATTCACAAGTAAAAAGGTGCATCAACTTATTCATGACAATTAAATGTGGAACCGGTTATTATTTGAGCAAATTGCTTTTGGGCAAATTTGTCATTATCTAAAGTGTGAAGTATAAGAAATGAAAAATCCAAAAATAAGGAAGCACGGTTTTAATCCTAAGTAATCCTCTCATCCATTACTTGAAAAACCGCTCATAATTAATATAAGTCCGTCTCAAGAATAATAAGTCATTCGCCTTATGTGTAAAATCCTCATGTCATGCATTAATAAGTAGCTACACACTCGCTAAGGAAAGAAAAATAAAACTCACGCAATAATTTACATCCGCCGCCTTTTTGAGACTTTGGATCTTGAACCCCGCAACCCGTCAAGGTAATATTGGATTGGAGCAACTATTAAATCCCCGCAACCCGTCAAGGTAATATTGGAATCTAATAGTTACTATAATTAACACTTCACTGCCCCTCTTGGGAGTCTTGTATAATTATTTTTTTTTCTTTTTTTTTCTAGCCACTCATTTTTTTTTGTAAGCCGCTCTTATTTTTCTTTATTCCTCACAAAGAAATTTTAAAAGAATAAAAGGAAAAACACCCGCTAAATATTAAGTATGACATAAGTCTAGTACACATTAAACGTTCTAACTTAGAATCTTAAGACGTACTTATATCAACCATGTATGATTATACAAAAATGAATAAGAGATTACAAACCAATTAAAACCGTTCTTGATTATTTATTAACATATATACATGCGAAGAAAATAGAGGTAAAGAAGAGAAGGGTTTAGCCACAAGTAATAATCATGAAGTTTATCTATCCCTTTTATACTTGCTTCAACTCTATCATCACCCATTCTCCACAAATTTAAAATCTCAAAGAATGAGATTGGTGGATGCTTAGCCTAATAGACCAATGAAGGACTACATGGTTAAGGATACTAGCTAGAGAATGCTAAGATAAGCAAACTCAGGTTGAGTCAAAATATCCATGGCGGGCCTATGTCAAAGAAGTCTAAATTTGTTAAACCATGTCCTTATTATATTTTTTCCTTTTATATATTTTTGATGAAAATAAAAGAAGAATATATACAATGCAAATGTTTTATGCAAATGGAAAATGATTGATGCAAAAATTATGAATGCATATTTTTGGTGGCCAAAGTAGATCAAAAATTTGAAAAATGTTTGAAAATTTAATTTTCCATGTTATCATGAAAGTCAATGATAAGTTCTAGGTAAGGTCACTTCGATAGAAGACCCCCCTACACTTAAGCTAAACATTGTCCTTAATGTTTAAGAGCATGGAAGTATAAAACTTCCCCTACACTTATGACAATGAATAGACTTTGCTTAACCCAAGTTAAATAAAGATCAACTATAGTGAATTCATTTTTAAAGCACAAGGTGTCTATGAAAGATCACAATAGTAACGAAGTGAACCGGATACAAGGGCCTCCTCCATAAGCTCCAAAGCACGTGATGAGTGAGCAACCCTACAAACATCATGAAGACAAAAGAAGGTCTCCCCAACACTTCTCATCAATTTTCTATCCTTATTTCTAACCTACAACACTCTAGATCTAACAACTCTAAACCTAGTTTTTCAAGCTTGATTTAAGGAGTCTCTAGCTCGACTCATCCCACAATGAATTAATTCATGGGGAAAATGGGGATCTCTTGGACCATTTCCACGGAAATGTCCTCCCCAAAATAGTGCTTCACACAGTGACCATTCACTTTAAAATTGGGACCATCGGGTTGTGATAACTCAATAGTTCCATATGGAAATACTTGAGCAATAGTGAATGGACCGGACCATCTCGACTTAAGCTTGCCCGCAAAAAGTTTCAACCTTGAGTTAAAGAGGAGAACCGGCTCTCCAACTTTAAACTTACGATTCTTGATCTTAGCATCATGCAATTTCTTAGTCTTCTCCTTATAAAGCAAAGAGTTCTCATAGGCATTGGCTCTCAATTCATCCATTTCATTAAGTTGATCCTTTCTATGTGAACCGGCTTGGTTTAAATCAAAGTTAGCCCACTTGAGAGCCCAAGAAGCCTTATGTTCTAACTCGAATGGGAGGTGGCATGCTTTTCCATAGACAAGCCTATAAGGGGTACAACAAATTGGTGTCTTAAAAGCCGTCCTAAAAGCCCACAAAGCATCATCAAGCTTATCCGACCAAGAAGCTCGATGCTCTCCCACCGTTCTTTCCAAAATTCTCTTTAAACCACGATTTGTGACCTCGGTTTGACCATTGGTTTGAGGGTGATAAGCGGTAGAAAGTCTATGATTAACTCCATATTTCTTCATAACTCTCGTGAATTGATCATTACAAAAATGCGTACCACGATCACTTATGATGGCCCGAGGTACACCAAATCTAGCAAACAATTGCTTCAAAAACTTCACAACAACTCTAGCATCATTAGTAGGTAAGGCTTTGGCCTCAACCCATTTTGACACATAATCCACCGCTACGAGTATATACTTATTTCCCTTTGAAGATGGAAAAGGTCCCATAAAATCTATGCCCCACACATCAAAAATCTCACACTCTTGAATGAAGTTTTATGGCATCTCATCACGTTGTGTAATTTTTCCTTGTCTTTGACATACATCACAAAATTTCACCATCTCTTGGGCATCCTTGTAAATGGAAGGCCAATAGTAACCCGAATCAAAGACTTTCTTGGCGGTATAGTTGGGCCCAAAATGTCCACCCGTAGGTCCTTTATGACAAGCTTCTAAAATCTTAAATGCATCGGGCCCATATACACACCGTCTAATGATTTGGTCCGCACATTGCCTAAAGAGGTAAGGATCATCCCAAAAGTAGTACTTTACTTCCTTGAGAAATTTCTTCTTTTGTTGGGAAGTAAGACCCTCTATAAGCACATTCCCCACTAGATAGTTTGCAATATCCGCAAACCAAGGGGTGGCATCCTCTTGAGAAGAGATAGACATGAGCTCCTCTAATGTAAAGGATTCAATGATTTCTTTATTAGGAAAATCTCCTTGAAAAGGATGCTCAAGTCTACTCAAGTGATCCGCCGTTAAATTCTCGGCTCCTTTCTTATCTCGAATCTCTATCTTAAACTCTTGAAGCAATAAAACCCATCTCAAAAGCCTAGGCTTAGCATCTTGCTTTGTCATGAGATACTTGAGAGCGAAATGATCCGTATACACTATGGTTTTGGATAGCACGAGGTATGGTCTAAATTTCTCAAAAGCATAAACTATAACAAGCAACTCTTTTTCCGTGGTAGTATAATGAAGTTGTGCACCGGTCATGGTATTACTAGCATAGTGTATAGGTTGAAAATGCTTATTCACTCTTTGTCCTAACAAGGCCCCCACCGCATAATCACTAGCGTCACACATAAGCTCAAAAGGTAATTCCCAATTTGGAGAAACCAAAACTGGAGCCTTAGTTAATTTCTCCTTAAGTGTGTCAAACGAATCCAAACACTCTTGGTTGAAAATGAAAGGAGCCTCTTTTTCCAAGAGGTGAGTCATCGGTCTTGCTATCTTAGAAAAATCTTGTATGAAGCGTCTATAAAACCCCGCATGACCTAAGAAACTCCTTACACCTTTAACCGTAGTGGGTGGGAGAAGTTTAGCAATCACATCAATTTTAGCTCGATCCACTTCTAATCCCTTATTGGATATCTTGTGTCCCAAAACAATTCCCCCTTTCACCATAAAATGACATTTCTCCCAATTAAGAACTAAACGGGTTTCCTCACACCGCTTAAGCATTCGTTCTAAATTGGTGAGACAAGAGGTAAATGAATCTCCAAATACGGAGAAGTCATCCATGAAAACCTCCATAGTTTGCTCAATCATATCATGGAAAATTGCCATCATATACCTTTGAAATGTCCCCGGTGCATTACACAAGCCAAAAGGCATTCTCTTGTAAGCAAATGTACCGTAGGGACAAGTGAATGTGGTCTTTTCTTGATCCTTAGGGTCAATGGGTATTTGAAAATAACCCGAAAATCCATCAAGAAAGCAATAGTATTCATTTCTCGCTAAGCGTGCAAGCATTTGGTCCATAAAAGGTAATGGGAAATGATCCCTCCTAGTAGCCTCATTGAGCTTCCTATAATCAATACAAACTCTCCAACCGGTAACAAGTCTCATAGGAATAAGCTCATTGTTCTAATTGGGTGCTACGGTGATTCCACCCTTTTTTGGAACACAATGTACCGGGCTAACCCATGGAGAGTCGGAAATGGGGTAAATCATGCCCGCATCAAGGAGTTTGATAACTTCCTTTTTAATGACCTCATGGATTTTTGGGTTAACCCTTCGTTGGCTTTGAATGGCGGGTTTGTAATCATCCTCCATAAGGATTTTGTGTGTACAAAAATATGGATCAATTCCCCTTATGTCGGATATTTTCCATGCTAAGGCTTGCTTATGTTTCTTAAGGACTTCTATAAGTTTCTCTTTCTCATCCTCTTTCAACTCTTTAGCAATGATCACGGGTAATTGGTCTTTTCCCTCTAAGAAAGCATACTCTAGGTGGGATGGAAGGTCCTTAAGTTCAATTGGAGGTGGACTCTCTATGAAAGGTTTAACTATGGATGGATCATCATTGGTTACTTCTTGTGGAATGGGTGAAGGAATGGGGTCCTCATTGAGTAACTTTTGGATAATGAGAATATCTTCTTCCCAATTGATGGGAGAATCATCATTACCAAAAACGTTGGACTCAAATTCCTCCAAGAGGAAATCACTCTCTCCAAAAGGTGTTAAAGAGGGAGCAATTGAGGCCACAGTTTCAACATGGGGCATATCCTCACTATTACTCTTGCAAGCGTCATTAAAATTCTCATCACACACCTCATCTAGCACATCAACTATGTTAATGGTCTCACAAGGTTTAGACTCCTTAATCTATTTCCTATCACAAACTTTACCTAGCTTAAACACCACTTTCTCATCCTCAACTCTCATAATTAGTTCTCCCTCCACCACATCTATTAAAGTACGACCCGTTCTCAAAAACGGTCTACCAACAATCAAAGGAACTCTAGGGTCCATGTCATAATCAACCACTACAAAGTCGGCCGGAAAGGTAAACTTATCCACACCTACAAACACATCCTCCATGATACCTACGGGGTAAGCTATGGTACGGTTGGCTAACTGAAGTGTCATCCTAGTGGGAGTGAGCTCAGGAAGAGAGAGTTTTTTCCAAACCGATAAAGGCATGAGGTTTATGCTTGCCCCTAGATCCACCAAAGCCATGCAATTTTCCACCCCGGGAAAATTACAAGGTATCAAGAAGCGCCCCGGATCTCCAAGTTTTGTTGGTAAGGTTTTAAGTAGCACGGCGGAACAATTTTCATTAAGGGATGTGTTGGGAAAATCAACCAATTTTTCCTTGTTGGAGAGTAAATCCTTGAACATCTTAGCAAATTTTGGCATGTAAGCAAGAGCTTCCGCAAAGGAGATGTTTATGTTGAGTTGCTTGAACATCCTTAAGAAATTTGATACTTGTATATCATCCTTGTTCTTTAACTTGTCTTTTTTCAATCTTGAAGGGTAGGGAAGATTTGGTTTAGGTGTAGGTGTTGTAGGTGTTGTAGGTGTTGTAGTGGAAGATTTGTCTTTGTTAGCTTCTTCATTAGGAGTTGTGGAAGATAAAGGAGAAGTGGGAATAGGTTGAGAAGGTGTGGTTGATTGAGTAGGAGCATTTGGAGGTGGTGAAGTAGATGTAGAAGGCTTGTCACATGTAGGAACAAAAGTGGGTTTAACAATAGGAGGTGTAGGAGGTGAAGGATCCTTTGTTGATTTTCCACTTCTTGTTGTAATAGCATTGACATTTGCCCTTGGGTTTGTTTGTGTGTTAGATGGTAAAGCCCCTTGTTGTCTTTGATTGAATACCATCAAAAGCCTCTTAGTTTGCTCCTCCGATATGAGTTTCATTTGCTCATTCATTCTTTTTTCACTTTCACGAATTCTCCTCTCAACATACTCATGAGTCTCTTGTAGCCCATATCCTTGATTTTGAAGTTGAGGGTATCCTTGATTTGGGATTTGAGGGTATCCTTGATTTGGGAAGGGTGGGAGTGGTGGATTAAATCCTAGAGTTGGTGGATAAAAGTTATTTCCTTGATTTTGAAAATTGTTAGGTGCCTTGTAGTTATTCCTTTGGTATTGTGGTCTTGGACCTTGATTTCTTTGTAAAAATTGAGGGGAATTTTGTTGAAATTGGGTGGGTGGTTGGGGTGGGAATCTCGGTGGAGTAAGGTAATTTTGAGACTTGTAAGAAAGGTTGTTTGGATTGATGTTTGGCTTGAAATGTTCACGATGTTCCTCTTGATAAGCATAACACTCCCCTTGATAACCTTGCACCTTATCACATTGTTGATAGGAATGGGGAACTCCACAAGTCTCACATGAAAGGGTAATAGCATGCACATCATTTGTGGAATTGTTCAATGAAAGGCTCTTAATAGCTTGGATCAATTCTTGATTTGCCTTAAGATTCATCTCATGATCCCTATCTATCTTTTGGAGTATCTCTTGGTGACTCTTTAGGAATTGGTTATCACAAGGTGTTTGAGAATTGTTTTGGATAACATGAACCGTTTCTTCAAATTGAGTGTTTGTTTGTACCGTTGCTTTGGTCTCAATAATATCCCAAGCTTCTTGAATGGATTTAAGAAGAATATTTCCTCCCGCGGAAGCATTGAGTGAGTCTTGGTGATGAGGTTTAAGGCCATTGTAGAAAGTATTGATTTGGTGAACTTCATCCAATCGATGGTTAAGGCATCTCCTCAATAACTCTCTATACTCCTCCCAAGCATCACTAAAAGTTTGACTAGGTTTTTGTTGAAAGCCTATAATTAAGTTCCTCAAAGCCGTGGTCTTAGATGGGGGAAAGAACTTGTTCAAAAACTTCTTAGTGAAACCATCCCATGTGGTAATGCTCTCGGGTGGTTGTGTATCTAACCAATGCTTAGCCGGACCCTCTAGTGTAAATTGCACCAATATCAACTTAATGGCATCATGGGGAACTCCATTGTACTTAATGGTGTTGCAAAGAGCAAGAAATTTCTTAAGGTGATCATGCGGATTATCATTCTTGTTCCCATAAAATGGTGTATTTGAAACCAAGTTAATCATGGATGTTTTTAGCTCAAATGTGTTTGCGGGAATATCGGGTATCTTGATAGCATCGGCATATCCTTGCACATTAGATTGCAAGTGGTCCATCAAAGGTCGAGTATCAACTCCGGCCATGGCTTCTTGTTGTGGATGGATCAAAGCTCTTTTTCTTCCTTTTCGGAGGAAGGGGTTGTACACCAATCGGTATTTGTGCACGCCCGCGAGTGAGCATGCAACTCAATACGAGGAATGAGAGAGAAGCTCTCGTGTGAATTTGAAGAGAAAAGGATTATCCTCTTCGAGTTTCAATATGAAATATCCACAAGAAAGTATAATATACGTATGTACTACTTGGGTGCAAGACCCCCAATGAAGCCTTCCTTCTTAGAATACTTACTAGTGAACGGGGGGTTAGGTGGCGCGAAGCACTTAAGTACCTATTGACCCTTAGATAACAGATTATAGCACATCGCCTTTCTATTCACTTTTTAGTTTGTATTCTTCGAATTATTGCTTATTGGAAGTATTTATCTATTCTTGCTTTATTGAGTTTGATCGATACGCATGTCAAGGACCGGAACGCCCCTCAACACGGTGTATTGCCTTGGCAATACTTATGGAGAATATGTGTATTGGTTGTTCTTATACGTATACGTATTTACTTATAATAATATATGGAAAATATTTTTGTATTAATTGGGGTTTTTAAAAGAAAATACTATATGTACATAAAAATCGAGGGAATCCAATAATATATATTTTTGGGTGCAATCTCTTAGGAAAAAGATTGCTTTTTGGATTTTTTAATTTGTTTGGTCAATTCTTTAGGAAAAGAATTGTTTTTGTTATTTTTTAGTTTTTATATTTTTATATTTTTGATATTTTTATTGTTTTTTATTTATGATACGTAAAAATAATGTTCACTAGGTGAACGGATCCCAAAAGCCAACGAAAACCGTCAATCGATAGTCTCTTGTAAAGTCAAAGAACCGGCAGCGGCGCCATTTGAAATTGTGTATATTGAAGTTCGTTTTCTCGATTCTTAACCAATTGAAAGTCCTAACAAAATCGGGTTTATGATCGTTTTTGGTTGATAGGGTTATTTGGATTTTCTATGTCTATTTGAGCAATCAAGTAAAAATGTGCAAAATATTAACTACGTATCCGTAAAACAATTAGCAATTACCAAATTTTTATTCAAATAAGGACAAAAATGTAAATATATGGAATTAAAGTGCTAAAAATGTAAATGCTTGAAACTATAATGCTTGAAATGTAAAAATCAGAAACTTCAAGGACCAATTATGCAAATAGTAACAAACTACTAACTAAATGTAACAAATTGTAAAACTAAATAACTGAATTTGACAAGTTTTGAAAAGATTAGGACTAAATCTTAGCAAACCCTAAAAAAGTAAAATTAGCCCTCAATACAAACAGTAACGAACTTGGAGGACTAAAGTGCAATTAAAAGTAACTTTTATAAAAAAAAACGGGCTAAGTGAATTTATAAGCTCGTTTAAGCTCTAAACTTGACCAAATAAGCTCAAACAAATTGTAAACAGCTTAAAATCCAATTTTACTTAGACTTGTAAAAGGAATAAGCTTGAAACTAAGTAAAACCTAAATAAGCCAATATTGATAAGCCACAAATAAGCTATCTAATAAGCCAGACTTGCACAAATGGATTTTTTGCTAAATCTTGTTTATCAGTCCATTGAGAGTCTGGAATGTCTCTTGAAAATGAAAATGATCAAGTAATGAATCAGGAAAATGAAAATAAGCTAAAACTAGCTTATTTGACCAAAGTTGACCAAATTTTTGAAAAACTTGAAAACTTCCAGATCTACTCAAGAACACTATCTAAACATGAATATGAAATAAAATGGGAAGGTTTATGAAGTGGAATTTCTGGAATGAGAAATCAGTAAGCACTTAGTTTACAGAAACTTTCATTTGCTCAACAGCTTATGAAAATGCTTATTTCTCACTTGAATCTTAGAACTGTGTAATTTCCTTATAAGAACTCAATAATCAGATGTTAATGGACAAATGTGAGCTGGTTTGAAACATTTTCATCAAGAATTGAGTAAATGGCAAGCAAATGAAATCAGTAACTTTTTATGAACTTTCTAAACTTAAAACTGACCCATAGTTTTTATAGCCAATTGCCTTTTTGACTTGCTATTTGACTTGAAACTACCAAAACTTGTTTACTAAGACTGAAGGAATGTAAATGCACAAAAACTAACCACTCAACAAAACTTTATACTACAATGACAACTAAATCCAAACACTAGTTACTGATTTTGAACCACATTTTATGAAAGAAATCTAAGCAATTGGTTAAGCTGGTTAAAATCTGATATCTAGCCAAACTTGTTAACCAAAATGGAGTACAAATGAGCCAAGTTTATGCAGTAAAACAGTCAACTACTCAAAATACACAAGCAAGCTAAAAATGACTGATAAGATGAAATCAGAAACAAGTATAAACTAGTAAACAGGTATCAAATCAGCTATAAGTTATCTAAACTTCAAAATCAACACAAGAACAAGTAATTCACACTTAATCAGATCAACAAGTAAAAGTTAAGCTAGAATTGAGCATGCCATTTGTTAATGCAAGTAATGCCTAAAACATTATTAGTGTTAACTAATCTTTCTTAGTTTTGATCACAACAAACCATATAACACATTTAGTGTAGAAACATAAAATGAATTATTTAACTAACACTATCATCAAGGTAATAATCATATCACTAACCTTTCTTAATCATACTTAGTGATCATCAAAATGATTATCCTTAAAACTCACTTTTACTAATAAGACAAAAGACTTTTTAATAAACTTTCTTTTTTAGAAAATGTTTTATTAAAATGGAAAATGAAAATTTGAAAATGGCATATTCCAAATGCTGTTCGAATATCCTTTGAAGGGTTTAAATACCTCAGATATTCCCACCCCACTAAAAGACAAAAAACGGAGCGGAGTCTAGTGGCGGTACCTTAAGTACCTACGCGGTACCTTAGCGATATGGTACCGCGAGGTGAGATAAGGTACCGCGCACAGTAGCCGTTATAGATCCGTTGTAACTTTGTCTCCTTTAAATAGTGGGTCAAATCTCATTTTCCAGCAAGCCTCTTGGACGTTTTTCTCAGCCCCTTTTCTATTTTCTATAGCATAATCATTAGTAAATGATCACTTAATTTGTTGAGGATGTTTACATATGATTATCCTCTTGATCCCCTCCTTTACCATGTCCAATGAGAAGATCACTCACTTACTAGTGTAGTGATAAAGATGAATTTATGAGCTAGTCATATTCATCATGATACCTTTGTGTTTTACGTCAATCCAATGTATTTATGAATACTTGGACTAGTTGTGTTCATCCAAGTTATTTGTGAATACTTGGATTTGTTGTGTACATCCATTGCATATGTGTTTGCTTGGATTTGTGTTGTGTAAATCCAAGCTACATGTGTGTACTTGGATAAGTCTAGTTGAGTTGTAATAGATTTGATTAGGAGTTCTCACTAAACTATAAAGTGATGTGGTTGTGTCTTGTGAGTTCTCACTAAACTTTAAAGTGACTAGTAGTTGTGTTGTGTGAAGTTCTCACTTAGCTTCAAAGTGAAGAGTCGTGAAGATTGGTTCTAGCTTTCAATTAGAACTCGACATCTAGCCTTGTGTCGTAAAATGGTGAAGTAGGCAACGTCGTGAAGATTGGTTCTACCTTAAGATTAGAACTCGACATCTAGCCTTGTGTCGTTAAATTGTGAAGTAGGCAACGTCGTGTAGATTGGTCCTAGCTAAAGATTAGGTCTCGACATTTAGCTTAGTGTCGGAAAATAATGTAAGCAACGATGTAAGGTTTTCTCCGCCGAGAAGGGAGCTTGTGGATATAGTGGAAATCTAGAGTAGGTGTACTCGAGGAGTGGAGTAGAAACGAGGATAGAGCCTCGTTGTCGAACCACTATAAATCTTGGTGTCTTCCCACTAGGTTGTCTCCTTCCTTGCTCTTTACTTATTTCATTATCATTATACTTACTTATTATTCTTGCTAGTGCATTTCAATTGAACCTAATCATTATGCAACTTAGCTTTAAGTAAAAGATAGTTTTGATACAAACCAAATTGAAAGGAATTTTAATTTGGTCACCAATCGAAGAGAAACTATTCACCCCCCCCCCCTTCTAGTTTCTACAATTGGTATCAGAGCGATGGTCACTCAAGATCTTTGAAGTATATTGTACTTTAAAACTTGGATCGATCCATTGTCTCCTCAAATTAGAAGGTCTAGTTGTACTAAAGTTTCTCTTTGGTCAAAATTATGCTTTTCTTTGAAAAATAGGTCTTGTAATTGATAACATTGCATCCCACTTAAGATTAGTAGCCTTTATGCATTTTAGATATACTCTTGAAATGTATCTACTAGTTTGCATCTTGCTTTTTGTAGGTACTCATGAAGATCAATCACTTAATTGGTTGTGGATTGAGTTACTTGCACTTGTAGAAGAATCATCTTCAACATCTTTGAATGATGATACCAAGATGATTGGGAATGATACTAGTTCTTGAAGACTTAGTACTCATCATAGTCATTGATTGAGCATAGCACTTATTCCTTCATGGATTGCTCTTTGTGGCCAAGGTACGCTTTCGTTCTCCCACACGCCCTTTGATCATTCTTTTGATCATTACTTGACTATGTGCTTGTTCTCGGCATCCTTGCCTTGACACTTATTTGTGGTTTGTGCTTCTTTTCCTTTATCCTCTCAAACCTTCATTGCTTGGATACTTGACTCACTATGGTGATGTAGAGTGAGTTAGTAGAAGCTTAAAGTATCAAGCATGATTTTCATGGTTTGCACCCATACGGTTAGTAGGCCCTTTGTGGGAGAGAAAGTGAATTAATACTTTGCTCATATTTTAGTTTAGACTAAGACTATTATTGAAAGTGATCTTAGTTTAGACTTGAATAATTGCTTTGTGCTTATTCATTACCAAAGCCGTTTATCGTTTCGCCGGAAAGGCACGTCCTAAACCACTATATATGACACAAGCTCTTCGTTTCAACTACTTGAAGATTGTCATTAATCCCTTGAGCATTGATCCTAGTCTTTATTCACTTCTCTTGACTTCTCTCCACTTAGTCGTTTTGCTACGAGTAGTCGTTTATCCGTTTCGGTTCTTTTCGATCTTGATTTAACTCGTAATCCTTCGTTAAGGCATATTGCTTAGTGTTATGATGATCCAATGATATTCTAAAAGGCTCATGATTTAATTTTAAGTATTTTAGAAAAACTGGATTTTCAAAATTTGACGTTTTTCAGAGATAGAAACCTGCCTCTGCAGGCGGTTCCTTATCTCCGCGGCTCAAACCCGCGGTTCCTTATCGATAAGGTACCGCGGGTAGTAACTTTTGTCAGAGCGCCAGTTTGTGTTTTTTATTCTTTTTCAAACCAAACTCTCTCTCTCTAAAAAACACACAGCCGACGGGTTTTACCTTTTCCACCATTGTTGAAGCTTCCAAAACCTTCAATCACTCAAATTAATTGATTCCAAGTTGTGGGTTTCACTCATCCTTCATCTAGCATCAATTAATTGTAAGTATTTTCTTTCAATTTCATCTATTTTGTTCTAGGGTTCATCCTTTCATAATTGGGGATTTTTAAAATGGAAATTGAATTAAAACCTTAATAGGAATGTGGGTTGACATGGTAATTTTACTATGATTCCTTAGGTTGATATTCATTAAGATTTCACTAAAACCCACTTATAGAACAAATCCGAATTTAGGCTAAATGATGTTGGTTGATTTATGGATTTGAGATGAACCCATGAACAAGTAGGTAATGACATTGTTAATGCTTACCTAAAAACCTTGTTTTGAAAAACCAATGATCTAATCCATTGTTGATCTAACATAGATCATGTGTTCTTGGTTAATGATGGAATAGACACATTGTAAACATGAAAATGATATGGATTCAATCCTATGTTTGTCAAGAAATTGATATAACACATTTTCATTTTTCGTTTTCCTTTTTGATTTTCATATGAGTGATTGGAGAAATATTGTCTTGTGTTTATATTTAGGTACTTAATCATGCCTTCTCAATATCAAAAAGATCATCAATTCACTAGAGATTATATGCCCAACATCTCTCAAACCTTTGTTTCCCCTCAACTCCAAAACGCTTTTCCATCCCTTTCCTCTCGTTGTTTCCATGAGGGTAGGATTGTAGACTCAAGAATAGCGGGAGATAATTATATCAACTCTATGTTCGAGCTTATTGGGTTTGATTGTTTGCTTTACATAGACGAGGTAATTTATCCCTTGTTCCTTCTTGAGTTCTTTAGTACTTACTCCATGCTTGAAATCAACGACCAAATCTTTATCCGTTTCTTGTTGAATGGTCAAATCATTCAATATTCCCTCGATGACTTTGGTGATATTCTTGGTGTGCCATTTGAAGGCACTTGTCGTTTCACGGATAAGTGGAGACTAGATGCTCTCTTGGAGTCAAACGACAAACCTCCAAATGACACCACCGAAGTTGATCTAAATTTCATCTTTGAAATCATCACGAAAGAGCGTAGTGGACACGTTGTGAGAAGCCTTCATACAAATGTGCGAAATGTGAATAGGTATGAAGTGCTCTCAAGCGACCTTAAGGATTATATGCTCCAATGGGCAAACATCCTTAGGGAAAATGTGTTTTGTCTTGGTGGGAACCGGGATCATATCCCGGCTTGCATGGGGCATATGTTGTTTTTCCTATTTACTTCCACCAAGTACAATCTTGCATATTACATCGCTCGACGTATAAATTATGCTCTTTCCAAACCCAAAACAAACCTCCCTTATGCTATGCTTCTTACTCGCCTCTTTAGAAGGGTTGGTCAAGATTTCCCTCAACTCGATCTTTTTCGCTTTCACCCGGTTCAACGGGTTATGTTGCCTATTCAAGAGGCGTATCAACGAAAGCCAAGAAGTGACCGTGGTTTGAGAAAATCCGACCATCAAGAGCCGGATGAGGAGGACACCGATATGCCACCAAGTGATGGTGATGGCATTGGTCCTAGTTCTCATTTTGACTCTTCGAGCAACTCCCATCCATCCTCAAATCAATTCGAGGATGATTTTGAAGACTTAGCTCCTCCTCCTCACCCTTCTAGTGATGTTCCTGAAGATCTCAATATGGAGCATCTTTATCGTGAGAATCTTAGATTCCGGGGAGAATTACATGAACACCGAGTGGAGTCAAGAAAAGGGTTCAAGTATTTGGGAAAAATGATCAAGGGTTTAGGAAAGAAAAGGAGGTGAAGACTTTGAAGTTGTGTCAAAGTTTGGATTTGATGGTTTAACATTTGGTTATTAACACTTTGGTTTAGTTGTTTATTAACTTGTGTTGCATGCTTGGATTACCATTTATTTTGATCCTAAATGTTTATTATGCCATCTTGTTTGTGTTTTACATAGCTTTGTGCATGCCTTTTGATAGTTAGCTTATTAGATTATGATCTGTAGTTAACTTTGGCTTGTGAAACTTTTGGGAAAAATCTGGGTTTATCAAAAACTGGGATGGGAAATTTTTGAAAACCTTCTGGTCGCGGTTCCATATCGACCCGCGGTTCCTTATCGATAAGGTACCGCCGGTCCTAGATAAGGAACCGCCGGCCACTACAGCATCTTTGCTTTACACTGTTTTCTTAATTTTGTGTAAACCTTGCATGATTTTCAGTAATAAACTGCACATTTCCTAAACTAGGGTATCTAAATTCATTATTCACCTAAAATGATTTTAACCCATACTAGTTTGGATCATCCCCTAAACCATTTAAACCCACCTTGTTTGCCATGTTCTTCACACATCAAAAATAGTTCCCTAAACCTTAAACCACCCTAATCAACCATGGTGTGTACCAAAACCTCAAACACTTCCAAGACCTCCACCCCAAGAAAAACACTCAAAATAAGGGTTAAGGTAACTAAGCCTAACTCTTCACCTTTCCTCACACCTAAGAATGAGAATGCTCCTATCCTCATTTCTTCATCACCTTCCCCACCTCTTGCACCATGCAAGACCTCCTCCACCTATGGTACTAACCACTCCATTGGTTCTACCTCCTCTTCATTCAATTCTAAAATGAATGAGCTTTCTTCACCCTTCACTCCAAGTGCACCCTTGGAAGTGACCACACAACCTCAACCAATCCAAAGCATTCCTTTTGGGAATGACTTTGATGACTCTTTGGTGACTTCACCATTTACCCCTCACAACTCACCCATTTCACCAACCTTGGAGGATTTACCTCCACACTCACCCATTTCCCCTTTGGGGAACATGCCTCCACTTTCACCCATATCACCCTTGGAGAACTTGCCTCCTCCACCTCCACCCAACTCAAACATCCCAATTTTGGGTGTCCCACTTTCCCTCCTCTTGGGTGATCCTTACTTTGGGTTTCAACAAACTCATGGTCCTAGATGTCCATGTTGTCTCTACATCCACTTCCTCATCCAAAACCTAAGGATGGATATGTATGGACTACATAGGGGTTTGCAAGATTTCTTGCTTACTTTGTTCTCCATGCCTCCTCCTAGGAGATGAATGATGGAGTCATTTCATAATAAGAGTTTTCAACAACAAGCCAAAGAAAACTATTTATCTAGATTTTATGATAAGCTAGCTATGTATTAGTTAGTTTTATTTATCTTTGTACTTGTTTCCTCATTAATGAATGTCTTATGTTGTTGTGTTATGGATTTAGCTTTGTGCACACTAATCAACTTTAATTTGAAATTAAAATTGAACCTAAATCTATCACAACCCCTAAACTTGACTAAAATTGGTTCAAAATGATATCTAAATTATTTTGTCACCCTTTGTCAAGACATTCTTTGTGAATGTGTTGCTTTATGCAACCCTAGCATATTTTGGTTCCAATAGAGGTAAAATTCCAAGATTTGCAACTTTTTGAAAAAGTCTTAGTTTTTCCCAAAACCCAGGAAAAACATGGTTTAAAGTCCTCTGGACGCGGTTCCTTAAAGACCCGTGGTTCCTTAGCGATATGGAACCGCCGGACCCTATAAGGTACCACGGCCAGAAAGTGACTTTTGACGAATTTTTGGTCAAAACTTATAAAACCCTATTCCCTGTCAAGATTCCTTGTTTACTCAATTTGACTAAACATTCCTTGACAATACACATTTTGTATTCAAATTCTTACCTTGATTACATTTTACTTATACCCCAACCTTGAGATTTCATTCTCACACCTTCCCAACCTTGAGAATTCATTCTCACATAACCTTGAGATATCATTCTCACACTCTCACAATGCCTAACTCCTACATTCCTAACCTTGACATTTCTTTGTCACAACCCCACTCACCCAAAGCTTCCTCATCCAAGCTTTCAAAGAAACCGAAAATCTCGGTTCGACCCGTTTAGGTTAAGAAGAATGAACCATCTTCGTCCAAACCACCCAAAAACCCTACCTTCTCTCCAATCAAGTATTGGAATGAGACTTATACCATAAACCCCATCACCGGAGCAAAAGAACATGTTCCACCACCACCACAATCCTTCAATACCCCCCAACTCAATGACCTTGCAACCTTCCCAAACCTCACAAGGCATTGTGAAAACATTACCAAACCCTTTACCCCACCACCACCAAACCCTAAGTTTGATGCCATACCCCCATCAAACGACTTTGTGTTGCATCATGTATCCTCGTGTGATTGTTGCCGATTTCAACAAATTGAACTTGCTCATGTGTATGAGAAGTTAAATTTTCTTGAATTCCTCCTCACTCGACCTCCTATTCAAGTTTTCGTTCCGGTGGACAAAACTTCGAATGATGCATCGTCGTCTTTTTAGTTTTATTTTATTTTTAGCAATCTTGGAAAATATCACTATTAGACTAGCTTGTGCTTAGTGGTTTATTTTCCATATTCATTGCTTTTAGATACTCATACTATGTGTATGGCTATCTTCTTTGTTGTATTTTTTTGTTTTGTAACTTTTGTGTTATTTGTGTGCTATCTAATTAGTTCTATTTTTGAGTTGATCTTGGTTAAATTTTTACAATTGCTTATGGGTGATTCCATCAATTCTAAAGCTTTAACCCATTGACAAGCTTATCATCTTCATTTTATTGAAGTTTGATTTTGTCAATTACCTCTTTGGACATACTTAGCAAAATACTTGCTTCTAATTTGAGATTTCTTCTCTTTCTCCCTCTCAAGTTACTTAGTAGGTAGTGATCATATATACATTTGTGTTTCTTTCCTTTCTACTAACCTTTATGTAGCATATCACCTTAGCTCACAAACTTGGTGCCCCGAGCAAGGGGGAGCAACCACCAAGGGGGAGCTACTAGCAAAGTTCGATGCACTTCAAAGACTTATGCTAACCTTTTTGCTACGACAAAGGGGGAGAAATGATAGTGATAAACTAGTTAATAATTCCATAGTTTATGTTTATACGTAAATGAGTTTATCGTTTGTCGTAATAAAAAAGGGGGAGATTGTTAATGCAAGTAATGCCTAAAAACATTATTAGTGTTAACTTCTTAGTTTTGATCACAACAAACCATAAAACACATTTAGTGTAGAAACACAAAATGAATTATTTAACTAACACTATCATCAAGGTAATAATCATATCACTAACCTTTCTTAATCATACTTAGTGATCATCAAAATGATTATCCTTAAAACTCACTTTTGCTAATAAGACAAAAGACTTTTTAATAAACTTTCTTTTTTAGAAAACGTTTTATTAAAATGGAAAATGAAAATTTGAAAATGGCATATTCCAAATGCTGTTAGAATATCCTTTGAAGGGTTTAAATACCTCAGATATTCCCACCCCACTAAAAGACAAAAAACGGAGTGGAGTCTAGTGGCGGTACCTTAAGTACCTACGCGGTACCTTAGCGATATGGTACCACGGGGTGAGATAAGGTACCACGCACAGTAGCCGTTATAGATCCGTTGTAACTTTGTCTCCTTTAAATAGTGGGTCAAATCTCATTTTCCAGCAAGCCTCTTGGACGTTTTTCTCAGCCCTTTTTCTATTTTCTATAGCATAATCATTAGTAAATGATCACTTAATTTGTTAAGGATGTTTACATATGATTATCCTCTTGATCCCCTCCTTTACCATGTCCAATGAGAAGATCACTCACTCACTAGTGTAGTGATAAAGATGAATTTATGAGCTAGTCATATTCATCATGATACCTTTGTGTTTTAGGTCAATCCAATGTATTTATGAATACTTAGATTAGTTGTGTTCATCCAAGTTATTTGTGAATACTTGGATTTGTTGTGTACATCCATTGCATATGTGTTTGCTTGGATTTGTGTTGTGTAAATCCAAGCTACATGTGTGTACTTGGATAAGTCTAGTTGAGTTGTAATAGATTTGATTAGGAGTTCTCACTAAACTATAAAGTGATGTGGTTGTGTCTTGTGAGTTCTCACTAAACTTTAAAGTGACTAGTAGTTGTGTTGTGTGAAGTTCTCACTTAGCTTCAAAGTGAAGAGTCGTGAAGATTGGTTCTAGCTTTCAATTAGAACTCGACATCTAGCCTTGTGTCGTAAAATGGTGAAGTAGGCAACGTCGTGAAGATTGGTTCTACCTTAAGATTAGAACTAGACATCTAGCCTTGTCTCGTTAAATTGTGAAGTAGGCAACGTCGTGTAGATTGGTCCTAGCTAAAGATTAGGTCTCGACATTTAGCTTAGTGTCGGAAAATAATGTAAGCAACGATGTAAGGTTTTCTCCGCCGAGAAGGGAGCTTGTGGATATAGTGGAAATCTCGAGTAGGTGTACTCGAGGAGTGGAGTAGAAACGAGGATAGAGCCTCGTTGTCGAACCACTATAAATCTTGGTGTCTTCCCACTAGGTTGTCTCCTTCCTTGCTCTTTACTTATTTCATTATCATTATACTTACTTATTATTCTTGCTAGTGCATTTCATTTGAACCTAATCATTATGCAACTTAGCTTTAAGTAAAAGATAGTTTTGATACAAACCAAATTGAAAGGAATTTTAATTTGGTCACCAATCGAAGAGAAACTATTAAACCCCCCCTTCTAGTTTCTACACCATTGCTGTTTAGTGGAACCAAAATCAGAAACCATAAACCTTTTAGCTAGGGCCTCCTTTGATGGAGTAGGTACGCGCTGAGCCTCCTAGATAGGGTTAAACCACCACCTTAACACTATATACCACTTAATCAACTGCTACAATCATCATCATCACCATTTATACTCAAATCTGCTTCAAAATCAACAAACACATCTACTGGATGAACAGAACAAGTGTAAACAGCAACAATCTTCAACAAGAGCTAATTATGATCAATGGTGATCACAAGTAGCTCATAACAGCACAAGAGTAACAGTAATGCAGTGAATGAATAGGAGATTTAAGGAAAAAGAAGGAAATTTTATTGATTGAAGGCGAAAGTTTGTTACAAATTCAGGTAAGGTAGTTACAACTACAATAACTAACTCAAGAGCTTGTCAGACTCTTGAGGTCGTTATGCTAACAACTACAAGCTAAGATTGAGGGAGAGAAAAAGTAAGTGTGTGAAAATTTCACGCTTAAGCTACAATGACAAATGAAGGGATCATTACCTATTTATAGACAAACAATGAGAGTGATTTGGGGTTGATGACGTATCCCCACCAATAGTAAGCTGCCAGGTGTCTTAAATTGGCCAATTGAAAATCCTTGTGTTCTTCATGAATTGGGGGTTTTTAATTCTTTGAGTTTGAGCTTGGTTAAATGTTCCCAATGTGTTCCTCTCTTGAAAACGAGCAGGTTTCATGTAGAAATCTTTTCTTGAAATTTAGTGTAGCTCAAAATCGTTTCTAGGTTCGTTGTTGAAGAAGAATGCCACGTGGCAGATCTGGATTGGGTGAAAATTGGTCACACGGATCATAATCCATTTTTGGATAAAATGAATATGGGCTGGCATGACCTGATTGGTTGGAATTTAAGTGAGTGGATATTATTGTTGCTTTTCGGCGCATTAATGAGATGGTGAGGTGTCTTTCTTGCTGGCAATCCATGACCCATAATCCTTGCAATTTCATTGGCTCTTAACCATTCACACGGATTAAGCTTATTATAACTTTGAAAAATAGCAGCTTAAGCCCTTGTACTTTGGCAGATTCAAAATTTAAGCTTAACATTTCATTCCTTTGGCATAGTTGGTCCTTCCACTTGCATTCTTGTTAGGTTTTGACCTTTTGACTTAGTTGACAGAAGAGTTGACCTTGTTTGACTTTTATCGTGACTTTAGCAAATTTACACTTTGAGTCCTTCAACTTTGGAGTGTTGTCAAGATAGGTCCCTTATCTTCAACGTCTTGTCATCTTTGATCCTTCTTTGTCTTTTTCATCCAAATAAGCTTGATTTCTTCTTGTTTGCTTGAAAATGTATCCTTCTTACCTATTTATACACAAACACAAAACATACCACATAATTCCGCTTTATAGCACAAAAGTTAGGTATTTTCCTTGTGTTTTAGGGTGATTTGTTGATTAATTGATATGAGGTTTTGCTCATATCAGAGCCAATCATTGATCTATAATGCCTGACATCCACTTCTTTTCCATCTCCAGTCTTTCCCCAAGGGTGTTCCTTATCCATGGGTGTGCTAGCCCGTTTTTCATGTGTAGAAAAACCAAACATCTTCAAGATCTCTGCTACATACTTGTCTTGAGAGATAAAGATACCATCTTCTTTCTGTTGGACCTGTAAACCTAGAAAGAAGTTCATCTCTCCCATTGCACTCATCTTGAATTTGTCTGTCATGAGCTTGGAAAAGTTTTCACTCATCTTTAGGTTTGATGAACCAAAGATAATATCATCTACATAGACCTGAACAAGTAGAAAATCCTTACCAATCTTCTTGGTAAATAAGGTCTGGTCTATGGTGCCTCTCTTAAATCCATTTTCCACCAGCTAGGTGGACAATGTACCATACCATGCTCTTGGTGCTTGATGAAGTCCATTAATAAGTGTGTAAACACTTATCCTTTTACCATGTAAAACAATTAAAAACAAGAACAAAACGTGTAATTAATACCGTAAATGTCGGAATTATGCGTGGTTTGTTTTTTTGTTGTGGAATAGGTACAAAAGATCAAACGGAAAGAAAACACGGGATTTCACGGTCATTTATCGAAGAAAAAGTCAAAGATAAAGTCAAAGGACCAAAAAGTGTCAAAACAATGATGTTTGAAGGGCTAAAGATGAAGATTTGATGAAAATTTTGCAACAAGAACCATTTTTTCCATTCTTCAAAGTCATCCACTAATAAACCACATGGAAGAGCACAAAATTACGAAGCCAACGGTCCTGACCTCACGTCGTAACTCCTCACGGTTTATTTTCTATGATTTTTTAAAGTTTATTAAGTTTTAAAATTAAATAAATAGTTTTTAATAATTAAATAATATAAATATAAATATTTCCGAAAATTAATAAATATAAAAATAAAATAAAGATTTTTAAAAAATAAATAAATTAAACTTTTGTGTTATTATTATTGTTATTATTATTATCATTATTATTATTAATATTATTATTTAAAATAAACTAGTTCAAATAAAATCTGTAGCCTCCAAGCAAAAGGTGTAGTCTCCAAGCAAAAGGTACAGTCTCCAAGCAAAATGTGTAGCCTCCAAGTAAAAATATGAAGAAAAAGACTAAAATACCCCCACTTGTAGCTACTTATATAAAGCCCCCATCTCATTGTATTTGTCTAGTTTTTTTTCATATAGCGTAGTTTTTTCTCTCAAAATTAGTAGTTGTAATTTCCTTTCAAGTTTTGTAATCTTCCAATTTTAATAAAGTTCAAGTTTTAGTTTATTGATTGTCTCTTTACTTTAATTCTCATTCTACCTTCCTTTTACCTTTTATTATAATCTATCTTATTATTTTGGGATAAGTTTTTATAACTTTTTTTCAAAAAAGTTAGATTTATATAAAGTTTGAAATAATTAATTTTATTTCAAGCTTATTATTTCCTTATAATCCTAGATCTAGCTTATTGTTGGAGGATTTATATAATTATCTTTTTAGCTTTTTAAATCTCATAAGTTCTAAGCTTAGGCTTACAACTTATTAATAAGCTAGTTTTTAATTAGTATTTTTTATAATTTTTAGCTTTCTTCTTTAATAAATTGCAAGTAGATTAATTAATTTAGTTTAAATATTATTTTTATTTTTGATTCACCTTTTAATTTTGTAGATCTATTAGTTTTAGCTTAAAAATTTAAAATAATTTTATAAAACTAAAAAAATTAGTTTAGATCTATTAGGTAGTTTATAATAGAGTGTAGATCTATTAATTTTTAGTTTAAAAATTATAAAATTGTTATAAAACTTAAAAAATATTCTAGATCTTTAGTTTAGTTTAAATCTCTTTATTAAATATATATTGTTACTTATTATTCTAACGTCTTGTGTTATTGTGAACTTGGCGAATCGATTTATCAAGTTTGGCAAAGAGCTTATGGTTGATTAATTTGGTTCGAGTTTGATTTGGTTGGCCGTGTACTTTACGGGCCGGGATACGGTTAGCTTTAGTTTTAATTGGTTGGCCGTGTACTTTACGGGCCGTATTTTGTTACTTTTGGGAGGCCGTGTACTTTACGGGCCATATGCTTTGTTGATTATGTTGATGTTGTTTTAGAGCGTTATCTTCGGACTACGGGTACCAAAGTTCTCTCATTTTTATTCTTCTAGCTTAATCGTCTTATTTTCATTAATTAGATTAATATAGTTTAATTTTTTTTTTAATAAAAATATATTTTTTTATAAAAATCGGTTTAATTAGTTTTAAATATTGTTATTGTTTTAAAAATTAGACTTAAAGGTTTAAAAATTTGTTTCCATTTAGATAAGCTCATATTTAGTATAAAGTTTACACCTTTTTGTGATTATTAAACTTATTAGTATATAAAAGCTTGTAGCTTTATCATCTAAGAGATTAATAAGCTAAAAAGGTTAAAGCTTTACGCTTTATTTTTAAGTTTATTTTTGTGATTTCATTTTTTGTCACTTTTACTTGTTATTACGTGCTTGCATTTAGATTAATACTGCATTTAGATTTACTATTATTTTTAATTATAGTTTATTTTTGTTGCATCTAGATTTTTAAATTTGTAGTTTAGTTAATTTGCATTTTAGAGTAATTTACGTGAATTAATTGCGCTTTTATTTTTACATATTCCTTAGCGTAAATAATTTTCCCCATTTTAGTTTAATTAGATAATAGTTACCAAGCAATTATTACTAACCAAAAACAAATAAATCTTGTGTTAAGTTGTAAATCAATTCGAGTCGAGTCGAGGAAACGATTGTATTAAAAAATGTAAATTAAATTGGCGCCACTGCCGCTTCGCTCGTTACGATTGACGATTTTTCGTGAGAAGATTTGGATTTTGGGATCTGTTTATTTTTTAACGTTATTTTTCTTGTTAAAAAAAATAAAAAACATAAAAAAAATCAAAAATATAAAATACAAAAAAATTAAAAGTTCATAAAAGCGAATTCTTTCCTAAGATTTGCACCAAAAAAATTCAAAAGTAATACTTTTCCTAAAGTATTACACCAAAAAAAATTAAGTACTATTGTTATTTTTCTTATTTCGATTTCTTTCGTTTTTGTGAACATATATTTTTCTTAAAAAATTTACAAAAAGACTTTTCTTTTACTATAAGATATTATCCATTAGAAAAATATCTGAACCTAGCCCTAAAACTAATATAATAGCAGTAGCGAAGATAAATAAAAACAAAGACATTAAAAAATACTTCATGACTATTAGCAATTTTGTGATGTTTAGTATGTTCCACATGCATTATTTTATTCACCATATCTTAGGGAACTTTGTTGCAGTTGAATGTATATATCGCTTACAAATTTAGTTTCTTGCTGTTGAACGTGCACATTTTTCTCACTCCAGCCTCAAATTGCGCAGAGTAAGTAGACTCGAATCTCACTGACTGGTCAAGTTCTTGGAATGCTATAACTTGTTCTTTGAGTAAATCCTAAACTGTGTGAAATCAATAATGGAATAAACTAATACTCACGAAACCAGTAACGCACCTGAGACATCATACACTCGAACAACAGATGTCAGGTCCTGGTACCCTTCTCAGAGTCGCAAGTTAATAAGTGTGTAAACACTTATCCTTTTACCACTAAAATCAAGGAAAAACAAGACCTAATCATGTGTTTAATATCGTAAAAAGTCAGAATTACGCGTGGTTTTGTGTTTTTGTGTCAAATAGGTACAAAAGATCAAAAAGAAAGAAAACACGGGATTTCACGGTCAAATATTGAAGAAAAGTCCAAGAAAGAGACGAAGACAATGTCAAAAGACCAAAAGTGTGCCAAAGATCACGAAAACCGACAAAATCGACTCGATTTTAAGAAAAGATCAAGGAAGCCAATTTCAAGTTCGATTTTTAGCGGATTTAACTTTTTGAAGATATTCGAGCTTTGTGGGTCCCACAATTGGGTAATGGGCCCAAAGGCCCATTAAGATATTTAAGATATTTTAAACATGGGCCAAAAGCCCATTTATCAATCTTATTCAATATAAACGGATGGAAGATTGGGCCTTAAAAGCCCAAACTGTTTAAAGCAAAAGATGGATGGGATAAATTGGGCAAAGCCCATTTGCAAAACAACTTGGACGGTTAAAGTTTTAAAGTGAATTTTATTCATTTTACAAACCCTGGTACACACACACACCCTTCACACGTTTATTAATAAAACGTATTATTTACTTCACCCCCACTCACTCACTTGACTTCGATACAAACAAAGCACACAACCACTCTTTCTCTCCCAAAACACAGCCACCCTTTTTACCCAACCTCCAAAACCCTAATTTACCCTAATCAGAAAAATTACTCACCAATATTTGGGGCTTTTACCCAATTCGTGTGATTCACACGAATCCTAAATAAATCCCCATAAGATTCAGGGAAGAACATGATGGGTGGTCCTCATCCAAATCTTGATGTGGCTAAATCCTTTCATGTGATTGGATGAAACACCTCTCCACCCCCACTCCTCCAATAAACATCCTCCACCTAGGCATCAAACTAACACAAAGAAGCACATCTTTCCATCCAGGTTGGCAATCCGTGGCACAAGAGTGTTTTCAACCGCAAGATCAAGAAATGAAGAGAGAGAAGGTAGAAAAGAAGGATTTAACGGCTCGGATTTGATGTCTTGCTCTCGAAGCTTCACCAACAAGCCCTTGGGGGTTGGCTATAAAAACCCTCTCATTTTTGTAATTTGGTGTGCTTCATTTTATTTTAATTTTTATTTCTGCAAAATAGATATTAGGATTAATGTATTTTTCTTTTTAAAGTATTGTAATCGATTTTTACTTATTAATGAAATTTATATTTTGAAATTATTTGGTGTAACGATTCGAACGGTTGGTGATGCGGGTGAATTTATGCATGAGTTAAGAATGAAGAAACATCCTTTGTGGGAATTGATCTCACACGACCGTGCTAAAGAAATTCTGGAGTTACTATGAAAATTTGAAGCTGATATGGTTACGTCTACTAATGGAGGTATTAATGCAGTCTCTTCTTCGTTTAATTCTGAAAATGTTTGTGAAGGGGTTAATATCTCTATTCCTAGGAAGGTCGTTGAAAAAGTAAATACTCGTTACCACAACACTTTATATGGTTACTTTCTTGGTAAAAGGATTACATTTTCTGTGGTTGAGTATTTTGCTAAGAATCACTGGGGAAAACATGGTCTTAAGCGTATCATGATGAATGAGAAAGGTTTTTTCTTTTTTCAATTCGGGTCTAGTGAGGGTCTTAATGCGGTTCTGGAAGGTGGTCCGTGGATGGTTCGTAATTCACCAATTTTTCTTAAGAAATGGACTATGAAAACGAATCTTCTAAAGGAGGAACTAACTCGTATTCCGGTATGGGTCAAGTTTCATGATGTCCCGCTACAGGTATTTGAAGAGGAAGGTATTAGTTTAATTGCTTCATTTCTTGGTAAGCTTATTATGATGGATAATTATACTGATAATATGTGCAAAGAGTCTTGGGGTCGTTGTAGTTTTGCTCGTTGTCTTATTAAGATGAACGCTGATTCGGAGTTTATAGATAACGTTACTATTTGTGTCCCTGATCTTGAAGGCTCTGGTTGTACTAAGGAATTAATTCGTGTTGAATACGAATGGAAACCACCTAGATGTCATACTTGTAATATTTTTGGTCATTCCTTTGATTCTTGTCCGAAAAATGTTAAACCTACAACGGTTGAAAATGTGACAACTCATGTTGATAATGATGGATTCCAACAAGTGCAAAGTAAGAGGAAGAAGTACAAAGGTAATTTAGGGAATCAAGTTCCGACAGGTGTTGCATTGAGTAAGGGTTCCCAAACAGGAAAGTCGGTTGTTTTTCGTCCAAAAACTCGCTTGGATACTACAAGTACGAGTGGTGATAATAGTAGAAAGTTGAATACTAAATCTGGTCAGTCGCAGCAGTCTAGCAATCCTAATGGTCCGAACAAGGGTAAAGCTCAAATGAGCAGTGTTTCTACATCTAATAAATTTTCATCTTTGTCCATGCCTGGTATTGACGAAGGGGTTCAATTAAGCGAGGAAGATAATGAGGAGGAGGAGGAGGGAGTCGAGGTCGTCTTTGATGAATCGGTGAATCTTCTCAACACTAATATAGGGGCAAGCACTCTAACTGGCTGATCCCATGTTGATAGTTTATTATTTTCCTCGTAACTTTATGTTATCGTCTTGGTTTTTGTCTAGTTTATATATTTCCAGTATTCTAGACTAGTTAATGTTTACGGCCTGTCATAAACATTTTGTTTAACAAGCTGCCTGTAGGTTGCGGTTAATGTGGTATTTCAGCCACATTCCTTGTACTTCAACGCTTTTTTTTGGTTCTATTTACCGGGGTCATTGTTACCCTTTTACCAAAAAAAAATTCTTTGTCTTATCAAAATCTGAGTAGTTAAAATTTATTTTGGTAATAATTTTTTTGTTCGATTTGGTCTACTGCTTATTGTTAGTTGCTTTTTTAGTTTGTTTAATCTGCTTATTGTTATTTTTTTTAATGCTTATTTTCTCTTCTTCTCTTGCTGGTTCTTTGTTTATTTGTTTATTTTGTCTACTGCTTATTTGGCTTGTTTGATTAAATATGCTTATTGCTTTTTGTTTTGCCGTTTTTAAGCTTATTTGGTGTTGCTGTTATACTGCTGAAAAACTCAGACCCTATTGGTCTGAGTAATTTTAAAAGTCCAAAAAAATATATAGCTAATAATTCGTCCTTGCTGGGTTTCGACACCTCGACCTCCAGTTTAACAGCGCTATGCCATAACCAGTTGTTCTAGTGCATTATTTTTGTTAAACTTTGAATCATTTAATTAATATAGCTTTTTTCTTAATGACTCGCAGTTTTGTTTAATTAGATTTAATTAAATGTTTTAGTTTTATAAATTTAAATTTAAAAAGTTTTATATAAATTTCGTTTTATTAAGTTTTAAAAAAATAAAAAGAGAAAAAAAATATTTTCATTACTTTTTGAAATTTAAATTGTTTTTAAATTTTAGTTTTAAAATTAGCTTTCAATTAGATTTTAGTTTTATTTAAAAATTAGTTTTATTATTTTTAATTAGTTTAAAATAGTTTTTTTCATATTTGTTTAAAATAGTTTTAAAATAGATTAAATAGTTTTTAATTAAGTATTTTAAATTACTTATTATAGTTTTAAATAGTTAATTAATTAGTTTCTAATTATATAGTTTTTAGTTTTAAAAATACCAAAAAAATACGTTTTACCAAGAACAAATAAATCACGTTAATTTGAGATCAATTCGAGTCGAGTCGAGGAAACGAACATTAATTGTTAATTTGGACTAAAAATTGATACATTACAAGTGCCTGTCAAAAGAGATCACCGGCTGTATCCTCAGATCAGAAATGGTCCACTAACATCAAGAACTTTGAATAAACTCTCAAGGGTATAAGTGACACAAAATTTACCGTAATAAAACATTTACATTACATCATAAAAGATCAGAGTTTTTAAACAAAGGTCCCAGAGTTTTATAAGCAGAAAAATCTATTATTTAAACAAGGTTTTGTAATATATGGTTACCAATAATATAGGATAAACTTCTGACAGCTTTTACCAAAACAAAAGCTTAAAATATAACACAGAAATCTCCAAGCTGCGAAAGTATCCTGCGGGCTCCCATCCAAGCAAAAATAAGTATTATTACCTGAGATTAAACATGAAAAAGGTCAACACAAAGTTGAGTGATATTCATAGGTTTAGCAGTAAAGGCGTGGAACACAAGCATTCATTTGTAAAACAAGTAAATAGGAAAAATGGTTATTATCATTAACCATAGTCCGAAACCATTATTATTGCTATTTAGTTCATGAACCGAAGCTTAACTCAATGTAAGTTTCTCTAGTGAGTATTCAGCCTAAATAATCAAGTAACAAAACAAATGTAATGCGTCAATGGTTAAACAACCGCAACATGGGACGGGTATTGTCAGTCCCGATGGATCCACCCACAACATTCGCGCTTAGCAACACAAGTAAATTAACGGTCCATGATCAGGAGAGGAAACTTAAGAGCTATAGACTAAAAGCAATAATAATGAAAAACTGTTGGAAATCATCAAGTTCTGGAAAGCATACAAGATCTGGATAGAATACAAGTTCTAGATAGCATACAAGTTCTGGATAGCATACAGTTTTAAATGAATGTGTTCCACCATGTAAAATCTCACCCCGCGTTTAGAAACAATGTATAAGTAGTAAAAAGGGGCTATGAACTCACCTTATATAGCTATTACTCGTATATCGAGGAACAAACATCTGATAGTCGACACACGACTCCACAAAATAACAATCACTCGTTGATCGAGAACGAGATGCTCAATAGTCGACATATGACCGGACGAGACCTATAATGACGAGACGAGTCTTAGGCTCGAGATACATAAGTCATACATATATTTAAATAGTTCACTTTAATATTGTATAAGTTTGTAAAAGTGTTCATAAGATTTTTGATGACAATCTACCATGTATTATCCCATTATGACCATTAAGCCCATGAATTTCAACCAACCTCGAAACCTACTGATTTTGTCTCGTAATGCAATCTTTGCCACTGATCCATTAAATAAAATTTAATATATACCAAAGGCTTGTCTAGCTTGCTTTTTTTTTAAACAAAATTCATATAAAATGTCCAAATACGCCATGTAACTATTAAAATCATCTATATCAGTAGTAAAATGATAAAAATAGATAGATATAAAAATAAATTAAATAATACTACAAAGAAAAATAATAACAAAAATTCTTACAAAGATGAAGATCAAATGACCACTAATTTTCTCAATTCAACCATAAGAATCAACCCATCAAATCTTTCTTTCAAATATTAAATCAAGTCATCTAAATGTAATTTTCACCATGCTTTCTACCAAATGCATGTACTCATTCATTTTAGCTCCAAAATACTCTAAAAAGAGATGAGATGATTATGATGATTGTGATAATTTAAACGCAAGACTTGCTCTAGTAAAACAAATCTTTAAGGCTTGACTAATTTAACTAGTATTATCAAAATAATTATGTTTAAAATGGTGTTATAGACGTCAAAAATAAGAAGCAAAAAAAAATGTTTTGAGCTCCTTATATCATCGGCTAAAAGAGGAGCCATGGAAGTGATAAGTTGTTATTTTATTGCAAGTATACCAAGAAATGTGTAAACTAGATTATAAGATCATGCAATTCATTCTACACGTGTTCAAGAGCTAAGACAGATGGCTTGTTTCTAAAATTGACGCCATGGGTGTTATCATATATCGGTGGATATGTTTTATTTTAAAAGAAATAATAAAGTGGGTATTATTGAAGCCTGATATTTTAAATGTTACGCGATTTAAAAAAATACACGTAAAACTCGAAAAATAAACGCTCAATATAAAATAAAAACATCGAAATTTGGAGAACTTTAATATTTTGAAAAATAAACAAGGTCTTATAATTAATTAAACGTTAACGTGTCGAATAAACGAATGGCGCCTAGAGGTTTAACATATATCACAAAGAATGCTCATAAAACAAGAAATTAAAATGACGACAATAGAAAATATTTCTATGTCATAACGAAAATGTTTACGGTCGATGACGGACATAGACTATTTCGATAAATAATAATTGACACATACTCGATACGTTAAAGTCCTAACCTTACCGGTTTGTCAAGAATTCAATATAAATCGTAGAACGAACATGACAAATAAAATTTGGGTAATAAATATTGGCCCGAATATTAGGAATAGAATTATAGCTCGGTCTAAATGTTGATTTTAAATTTCGAAGTTACTTCAATAATAAATATGGAAAAATAAAAATAAAATTTTTTTATAATTCCGAATAAAATATTATCAATGATCTGAAAAATAATTTAAATATAAATTGATTAAAATTATCAAGATCCCTCGGGATTTACATATAAGAATACAAGAAAATATAATACGTTGGAAAATTCAAAAAGCACGAATAAAAGAATAAAATAATACTGTGAAAAATACGAGTTCTTATAGATGTTCAAGATTCTATTAGTCGTGAGGTGAGCAATACGTGTGGTGAGGTAAAGGTTCATGAACTCAGTGTTGATACAAGTATACATGGAGAGGAACAGAATGGTGGGGTGGCTGATGTGCAAGCTGATGTTACTCATGCTATTGGTGTCGCATCTAGCAAGGCTGCTTTTGAGTATTGATTTCTACAAGTGGTACTAATGTTTCACCGACTCCTATGACGAATTTTAGGTTTTTAGAGTTTGTAAAACCAGGTCCGGGGAGCTAGTGTAGCATTTAATATGCCAATGAAAGTTGTTACTGAGGTAAATTCTCGATTTGAGCATATGTCATATGGTTATTTCCTTGGAAAACGTCTTGCTTTTCCTGTGGTTGAATATTTTGCCCGACAAAATTGGGGAAAATATGGTCTTACACGGATTATGTTGAATTTAAAATGGTTTTTATTGTTTAAGTTCAAAACTAGGAAGGGAATGGAGGATGTTCTTGAGACTGGGCCCTGGCTGATTCCGAAAATTCCTATTGTGCTTAAACAATGGAGTTTGGATACTAGGTTACAGAAGGAGGAGCTTACTCGCATACCTGTGTTGGTTAAGATTCATGATGTTCCACTTCTGGTTTTCTCGGAGGATGGTTTGAGTATCATTGCATCTCATATTGGTAAGCCTCTTATGCTTGATTCGTTTACTAGCGCTATGTGTATCGATTCATGGGGTAAGAGTAGTTTTGCACGGTGTTTGATAGAAGTTAAGGCGGATAATGATCTGAAGGAACAACTAGTTTTTGGAGTTCCTTTGGCTGATGGTTCTGGATATACAATGGAGACGGTTACTATTGAGTATGAATGGAAACCTCCACGTTGTGACTAGTGTGAAATTTTTGGTCATGATCATGAGTCATGCCCAAAGGCGGTAAAGGTTAGTCCTATTGTTGCTTCTACTACAGGTGATAATAATGTTCGTGATCAAACCAATGATAGGTTTAAGAGTGTGACTCGAAAGAAGAAGAGAGGTAAGAATAAGAATGGAGGTATTCATGTAGGAACGAATACTTTGTATGTTCCTAAAGTGAATATTCCACCTAAAGTGGTTCCAAATAAGCCTTCTAAGATTGCTAAGATTGCTGATATACCTTCGACGGCTACATCTGTTCCTAATAATACAAATGACCCTTGGAATATTAGAGGTGTTGCTACATCTAATTCTTATGACATTCTGAACGAATCGGATGAAGAAGAGGTTGAGAATATTTATGATGAGACTGCTAACCTGTTCCATGATAAGAGGGACAAGGCTAAAGTTAAATCATAATCCTTCCATGTTTTCTAGTAAGTGAGTTTATTTTTCTAGCTTTGTAAGTATGTATGGCATGTCATATACACTAGTTTAGGTGTTTATCAAGCGCTTGTGCTTGAGGTTAATGTGGTACTTCCGCCACATTCCATATGTACTTCAATGTTTTTTGGTGTAATATATTTTACCGGGGTGGTAGTCCTTTTTACCCAGAAAAACTATTAATTAAATCGTCCTACTTTATTTTCGGCCTTAATAAATTATCGAAATAAGTAAAAAATGCATCTTTATGATCATTCAAGACAAAATAAAATATAAGAAATACAATTAGGAATAATGGGGTATAAGTACGTAATTAATTCATATGAGTAGTGTTAGCATTACTATCTTATAATTACAATGATCTCGTTTTTATGCTTGGTATGGGGAACGTGAAACTTGAGGGTGATAAATATTCATGACATCAGAAGCCCTAATTTAAGTCATAAATTTCTTTACGAGTTTCTTCCATAAAACAATTTCAAAGTAAATAAATAAAATGGAATTGTATATCTTTTTATTCCTTTAAAAATCTTTTATCTTTTTGGTTTTATGAGTTTCTATTAGTGTAGTATCGTGTCGTAATATGTATATATCATAATAAAGGCCAAGATGGATTAATTATGATGAAAAATATAAATTTGTGCTTTAAAATCATGCATTGCATGAGGGCATTGGAATGGTCAAGTGTAGGAGCATTTGATAAGTGTGTAAAAACTTAACCTTTTACCACTAAAAACAAGGAAAAACCAAACCAAAACGTGAATTTAATAACGTAAAAGTCGGAATTACGCATGGTTTTGTTTGTTTGTGAAATATATGTACAAAAGGATAAAAACGAAGAAAACACGGGATTTCACTGACAATTATCAAAGAAAAAGTCAAAGTCAAGCTTCAAGGACCAAAAGTGCAAAAAGAATCAAAGTTGGAGGGCTAAAGATGAAGAAACTATGAAGCTATATGCTAAATACAGAATCTGCCAAAAGCTGAGGACTTAAATTGCCAAAATGAAGAAAGTTTCAAGATAATGGGACACGAACAAGTAGCATTCTTCTATTAGCTTCACACGGATCTGAATCCACCACTTTACACTCCAACCAATCATAATATCCTATTCATTTCACTTGGGTTGCCAAGCTGGCACTCCCTTTTATAGAAAAAGAACCACTCATATGCTGCAAAGTGTCACACCTACTTTGCAGCTCGAAGAAGGAGTTTGACACCGATTCAGAGCTCGACCAAAACATGAAAATTGCTCGTCTCAACGAGAAGAATCCAATGGTGTTGGCCTTTTTCACTCCCGTTACCCCAATCAAAAACACCCAATTTCATTTTTATGAACACAAACCCTAATCCACGTGTAATGTTCTAATTGGCCACTTTGGCTGTCATTCTCTGACATCCTGTCACCCTACACTATTCACCTCACCCACACGCTCCCCCAACAACCTCATCTACCTTCCTAAACGTCCTATAAATACCCTCATACGTTCCACTGTTCACACACCCTTTTCCTAGCTTAATTTTCTGCAAATTTCCTTTCAATTTAGTTTAATATGTATTAGTTTAGCTTATGTAATCTTTCCATTCCAATTGTACATCAATTTCACAAATAATCAATAAAATTTCCATTTAGTACTGTTCATCATCTCCTACAATAGTTCTACTGTTGAATTGCTTAATATGTTGCTGCATCGTGTTACTAAGCTTGAATACAAGCTTATCAAGCTATTTGCTGATCGTTAGCTGTTTGAAGTTTTTGGAGGGAGATTTGGGATTTAAATGCACAGATATTGAATTTGTGCATTCTGTTGGTTGATTGTTGTTGTTAAAGGTTAGATAGAGTTAGAAGGTGTTAGGATATGCTGCTGCTACATCAATGGAGCCCTTGATGCAGTTTAAGCTACTTATTTAGATTTCTAGGTTGTTTTAGGATTTAAAATTGTGATTGCATGATCAAAGTTAATTCAGTTTGTTTTGATTGCTTATAGTTACTTGATTTGATCTGTTTAGTTGTTCTTGATAGCTGTTCTAGCTTATAATTCATTAGATCTAGTAACTGATTTAATAATTCATCATAAATTTTTCATAATTGGTGTTTGGATTGAGCTGTTGTAGATTTGTGTTTGTGTACTGGTTTGTGAGGTTAATAGCATCATATTAGTCTCCTTTCACAAGTCTAAAATCAGTCAAAGTATTGGTAAATTGCTCAGTCAAACGGATAAAAAGTGTTATGGTTATTCTCATCAACTGTCACCAAACATTCATAAGCAGTCACTTTTAAGGCCTTATAGATTTTTCATTAATCAGAGTTAGGAGTTATGTTTTGGCTTTCTGGATAGCTTATATGTCCTAGAACAAGTGCCTAGTTATCAGATTTGCTTAATAACAACTCAATAAGTCAGAATCATCACTTGAAATTGGCTGTTCATGCATTTAGTTCATTGTTAGCTTTTTAGAATTCATAAGTGCTTATCACATGTTTTTCTAGCTTAACATCTTTTCAAAACTTGCTTAATATCACTTAAATATAAGATCTGGAAGATTTGGAGCTTATTCAATAAAGTCAAAAAGTCAACATGGTCAAATAAGCTCTTATTGGTCAATTGTTAGCTTATTTGCTTATTCTGAGTGTTTAATAAGATTCTAAGTAACATTTCATCCATTATCTCACCCTATAGTCAATTCTGGAGAGTTTCAAGTCAAGTGCTTAACTAGATAAGTTGTTTTCATTAAAAGTGCTTATTGAAAAAATCGTTTTAGCGTTCTAGCTTATCAAATAATCTGAATTTAGGTTTGGATAGCTTAATTTTCATTTCAAAAGTTTTAGCGTTGGAATTTTTGATTTCATCCAGTATTAAGCTAGAATAAGCCAAAAGCTTATTAGCCCGTTTTGGTTAAGTTGTAGTTGTAGTATTTTCATTTTAGTCCTTCCATTCCTATTTTGTTCTGTTTTTGGAACGTTTCGTTAATTGCAATCAAGTCCATTTCGTTCTCTTTTATTTTCTTTTGGCCCAATTGCTAACTGAGTTGGGTTTAGCATTGGGCTAGCGTTTAGAATTGGGCTGTTGGTTTGGGTTTACAAATTGGCTGGGCTTTGGCTTGATTTAAAATCCGGTTTTATTTTCATTTCAATTTCAAATTTCATTTTCACTTTTAATAATAAAAAAATTAGATTTTAAGAAATAAAAAAATAATAAATTATTCTTAAAATATAAATAACTCATTTTTAATCTTTTGGTATTTTTACATTTCCAATTTGGGTATTTTACATTTTTTCATTTATCTTAGCTTAATTTTCATTTTATTTTCATTGCGTGTTTTAAATACTTGTACTTTATGAGATTAATTTGTGGTACGTACACTTTGTTTTTAGATTAGTAAGTATTTTACGTAGATAATATTTTTACATTTACGTTCTTTTAAATAATACTTAAACCAAAAACAATTAATCTCTTTGATAAACTAAAAATCAATTCGAGTCGAGTCGAGGAAAAACGGATTATACTAAAAAGTGAATATTACTATGCAAGGTGTTGATGGCATTGGATTTGATTGGATCTTTCTGTACGAGAATGCAGTGGAGAACCAAGCCTCGGTTGCTGAAAAGGATGAAGAGCACGTTCAATATGCTCTCATGGCCCGATCTTCTTCTTCATCTTTTTTTTGGGTAAAGGGGCCTATCCCCGGTAAAATTTGTTACCCCAAAAAACGTTGAGGTACAACGGATGTAGGTGAATGCCTACATCTCAGCCCGTTACATGGGAAAAAACATGCACATCTAGTGCAACTAGCAAACACCATACATAAGAGGACAAACCACTCTTATGAAAAATCAAGAAAGGATCTACTTCCTACGAGTATTGGAGAGCTGAAAATCACGGAAGACTTGAATCTCTCCCGACAAATCACGGATCTGAGCCGCATAGTCATCATAACCATCATACTCCTCCATTTCAAGTTGGTGCCCTCCCCCAATTGATGACATATAAGCATTGAATTCCTCTTGAGATGCAAAGACATCATTCTCATCATCAAAGTCACTAACATTACTAAGATCAAGAGGTCCAAAGGACTGTTTTAGTTTACTAGAGGAAGCCCCATCAACTTCCCCCTTATCTTTCATGTCCTTATCAACCTCACGTGCACATGTTTGCTGTTCAGAAGCGGCCACATCAATCCCACTAGCCACATCTAGGATCTTTTCCTCCTCAATAAGTTTAGCAAAATAATTCTTTAGTTCCAAGACATTAATGTTATCCTGTACATTTTTCGGTTTATCGCTAGCAGCTTTAGTAGGCTTTTTTGACACCGCTTTATACACCCAATTCGATTTAGATTGATTAAACCAAATACCTTCAATTTGTCGTGGTCTAGCAGCCCAAGACTTGTTTCTTTTCTTTTTAGTCACCTGGACAAAGCCCTCCCCCACAATCGGTGCATTTTTAGGCTCACTACACCATTTCGGGCAGTGTTTACCATTATGATCAAACGTTTTGCACTCATCACACCAAGGGGGGCTGCCACTCAAATTCTACCTCAACCGTTTCCATAGAATGACCCGACCCATCAGAAAACAGAATAGCTACCACTAATGAATGAATAAGTGGTAAATCAGTAGATACCTCTACCATAGAATGTGCATAATCACGCGTTCCCCACGGATTCAGACAAATTTCGCTCGTGTAGGTATCTAGCATTATAGGGCGGCATAGCTCAGATAAAATCAAGCTAAGACCAATTTCTAAATAGGCAGCAATAGGTACGTCATGGATTTTCACCCACACCGGTGCAACTTTGATTTCCTCCTTAACCAGCTTAGAATTTGGAGTCCAAATATTCAGAATTAATGGAACCGAATGGATCAGCCACTGGCCACTTTCAATCACCTTATTCATACCAACATTAGACCGAAACTTGAATAGAAAGAAGCCCTTCCGGAGTATAACACGTTCTAGCCCATATTTTTCCCATGCACTATTCACATACATTTCCACAATAGGAAACGCAAGTCACTTGCCAATGAAGTATCCATATAAGAGTTTGCAAACATGTCACAAACATCATTAACCGCAGCCAATGGGATCGCAACATTCACACCCAAAACCTTAGTATCATTCTTAATAAAAGACACCTTAGCTGTCTTCCTTTCATTGTTAGGGACTGATATATCAGTTTGGGGACTCACGTTATCTACAGTAACATCAGGCGTATGTTGAACACCTACACCATGCACATCCACCTTATTCTTAGGTATACAATCATTAAGCGGCAATTCCAAATGATTACCACCCTAACAGTGACACGTTGCAGCTTTAATAGTTCCCCCTCCTGTAGGTTTTTTACCATCAACGTTGGTAATCTTCGAAGCAAGTAAAAACCCACGATCTATCTCTCAAACCCACGAATTACAGCAAATACGAAACAACAAATTCACCAACAAACCTTCGGAATGCACAAGCCGATTCCCAACGTTGCAACAAATCCTTCTCAGCCCTAAAAAGGATTTCACGAATTTAAATTGGGAAGACAAAAAGCGAGCCTCAATCAATATAAGCAAAACGAAACCATATTTTTAAATCGCAGAACGAGATAAAATATGGTAGAGAGGAATCGCACCAAATAACCTGACGATTTGAACAGATCTGAATGACGGCACCAACAAACCCTAGAACCTCCTCACAACCCTAATCCAAAAACCCACCTGAATACAGTCTAATTAGAAAACCACGTTACCCATAATTAATAAGAAACAATAATCACAAATCTTCAGTACTCTTAACTAAAACCCTAAAAAAGAGAAATAGTCAAAACCCTAAAAACGTGTAACAGTTGATTCTATCACTTGCGAGAAACGGATAGTAACCTAGATCAGAACTAAATAAGGAGAGAAATCAGATAAGAAAAGTGATCGGGAAAGAAGGGTCGTGGTGGCCGGAAATCGCCATTTTGAGAGAAAAAAATTAGGGTTTTTATTTTTTACATAGTTTTTTTTAATCTATAGTCTTGTTTTTTGTAGTAAGGGTTGTAGATTAAACACAGAAAAATGAGGTATATGATGATGCTTTTTGTACCTCAAAACAAGACATCACCTCCTCCATATAAAGTGTTCTCAAAACTATGCCAATCTCTTACATAGTTTTTTTTCATTTATGGCGCTAGCAATATCTTTTCTCCAAAAAATAATTAAGCGGCTATTTTATTCCATTTCGCGCGTAACCTACATAATCACAAAACACACACAAATTATGTATATAACAACAAATAAAAATACAAATATGCTAAATTAACATGCTATGAGGTGAATGCAAAATACACCGATCAAATCCTCTCAACTTAACCGTTACTTAAAGTTCAAGAGCTAAATAAAAACCTAACAATGGCGGCCGAATTTTCTTCCCTATTTTCTATGCGATTTTCTTATCTCTTTTAATCTAGATACCTTATAACGATGTTGTTTTCTCGTCTAATCTCTGATTAGTCTTGAGTTAACAAAGTTTTTATTTGGTTGATAGGTTTTTAGGATTCGTTTAATCATTTTTTGTTAGATAATTCTGCCTGTTCCGATTAAAAATCCCATCGTTTGTTTTTTATTATTCAGGTTGGCTAGTTTCCTTTCCATGTTCGTTAATTCTTATATATAGTGATTGGCTTCGTGTGTTACCTGGAAACTTGTCGTTTTTATTTACCGTTTGGTTATCGTGTTTTTAGGGTTTTGATTTTTTAGGGTTTGTTTATTATGGTTTGTTTTTAGGGCTTGTTTCTTTATCGCTGGATCTGGGTTTATTATAATCATGGAAGCTAGCGATGATATTTTCTTAGATCTGGCAACAAAGGCTGCGATCATTAATGGAATGCAATCGTGTAACTTACATGAGATTGTGAAAGTATTTGGAGTTACATTACGTACGGTTGGTGACGCGGGTGAATTCATGCATGAACTTAAGATGAAAAAACATCGATTGTGGTTAATGATTTCACAAGAGCGTGCTACAGAAATTCTGGACTTGCTTTGTATGTTTGAAGCTGATTTAATTACGTCTACAAACCAGGGTTTTGATAGTATACCTGAAATGGACAATATTAAGGTTTCTGCAATGGCGGGTAGCACTATATCATCTAAAACATATGGTAATATCAGCCCTCCTACCAAGATCCCTGCTGTTAATGCAGAAGCCGTTTGGACGCATAATGAGAAGGTGAGCAGTATGGATACTTTAACCTTTGGAACTGTTTGTAGCGCTTCGCAAACTACAAGCCTTAATTCGAACTATTCATACTTTAGTCACGGGTCCCCTAACACATCTATACCTCCTACTGGTTCGCTTGATCCTAATTCAATTGTTCAATCAGTTGATATTCACCAAAAAGCTACATACGTGAATGCTACTAGTGGGAGCTCTAATATTATCAACACAAGTAAGTCTTTGAATTTTAATTTTGTGAAGATTGACAAGTCTTATGAGGGGGCTAATATTACTATGCCACGAAGAGTTGCAAAAAATGTGAGTTCTAGATTTAAACACACCTTCTACGGATATTTTATTGGTAAAAGGTTGGCCTTTCCGGTGGTGGAATACTTTGTGAAGAATAATTGGGCAAAGCTTGGATTGAAACGTATCATGATGAATGAAAAAGGTTTTTTCTTCTTTAAATTCAATTCAAGATATGGTCTTGAAAAGGTTTTAGAAGATGGACCTTGGATAATTCGAAATACGCCAATTGTTCATAAAGAATAGACCTTGAATACTAGTTTGCTTAAGGAGGACATGAAAAGAGTTCCTGTTTGGATTAAATTCCATGATGTTCCACTGGAAGTATTTGATGAGGAAGGTATTAGCATTATTGGTTCTTATGTTGGTATGCCTATCATGATGGATTCGTATACCTCTACGATGTGTAAAGAGTCATGGGGTCGATGTAGTTTCGCTAGGTGCCTTCTTGAGGTAAGTGCTGACGAGCCTTTAAAGGAGGAAATTACTCTTGCTATCCCTCAACTTGAAGGTGATAATTTCTCTAAGGCAACAATACGTGTGGAATACGAATGGAGACCACCTAGGTGTACGAAATGTAACGTGTTTGGCCATACACTTGAGCCGTGCCCTCTTACTGTTGCTATGAAGAAGCATAATCCGATGTCTACTAAATCTACTCAGGAGGATGGATTTCAAGAAGTGTGTAGTAGGAAACGTAATAACAAAAATGTAAACCAGATTCCGAAGGGCGTGCCTTTAAGGAAAGGGTTTCAAATGGGAATGATTTTAAATACAAGGCTAGAGCTTCGACTTCGGGTCCTGCTGGTGCTAAGGTGAATCCAGGTAATCAGAAATTGAATACTAATGAAGTGGATAAGAAGAAAAAGTCTACATCTCCCATCCAAATTTCCACGTCTAATGCATTTGGTGCACTAGAAAATGATCTGGAGGGCATGTATAGTGATGAAGAGGACGAGGTGGTGGAAAATATAT
Organism: Glebionis coronaria; assembly: GCA_025667525.1. NCBI lineage: Eukaryota > Viridiplantae > Streptophyta > Magnoliopsida > Asterales > Asteraceae > Glebionis > Glebionis coronaria. The sequence continues at coordinate 615,064 of JANFOE010000609.1, read as the reverse complement.
ATGATGAATAGGTTAATGTGTTTAGAAAACTCTAAAGGGGCAAGCACTCCTATTGATAAGGTGCTCAATGTTTAGTTTAGCAGCTTGGAATATAAGGGTCTTGAACCAATCCCCTAAACAAAAGGAGGTTCGTCATGTTATTCGGAAGAATAATTTAACTGTTTGTGTGATTCTCGAATCGCATGTGGATGCTTCAGGTGTTTATGATGTTTGTCAGAAAATTTTTCGTGGATGGAAATGGACTTCTAATGGTTCTATTTGTTCTAAGGGCACTCGTATTATTTTGGAATGGAATGATGATAATGTGGATCTTATGGTTCTTTATCAAACTAATCAAGTTATTCATTGTCAAATCAAAACCCGTATGGATAATCGTAACATTTTTTGTTCATTTATTTATGCTAATAATTACTATGGAGACCGCAGGGCTCTTTGGACGAATCTGATTGCTCATTCTTCCTTTATGCGTAATCAACCTTGGGTCCTACTTGGCGATTTTAATGCAGCCCTAAATCTTGAAGACCATTCGTGTGGTGTTTATACTCCTTCTATTTCCATGAGGGAATTTAAAGACTGTGTTAATGAAATGGAGGTGTTGGATGTTAATGCTAAGGGGTTTCATTTTACGTGGAATGAAAAACCACAAGGTGAGGATGGTATTCTAAAAAAATTGATCGTGTTATGTCTAATCTCAAATTTTTAGATTACTTTCCTGGTTCCTTTGCTATATTCCAACCATATCGAATATCGGATCACTCTCCTTGTGTTTTGCGTATTCCGGTGGTTAGTAAATCCAAACCGAAGCCATTCAAGTTTTCTAACTTCCTTGTTCATAAGGATGGGTGTCGTGATATTGTTAAGCAGGGATGGAACCTGAATGTTAATGGGTGCTCGATGTATAAACTGGTTAAACGGCTCAAAGGCTTAAAGCCTCCTTTTAGGAAGCTGTTACGTTCGTATGGTAATCTTCATGATCATGTTAAACGATTACGAATTGAGCTTGATGCTTCACAACGAGCCCTTGATTTGGAGTCTTTATCCGTCATTATTAGAGAGGAGCATGCTCACTATTTTATAGCTTTCAAAGAAGCTTCGTTGGATGAAGAGAGGTTTTTACGACAAAAATCAAAAATTAAGTGGCTAGCAGCAGGTGACTCAAATACTTCATACTTTCATAATTCCGTTAAAAGTAGAAATGCTAGAAATCGAATTGAAATCGTTCGTGATGCTAATGATGTTCTGTTTGAAAATCATGATGTGGAAACGGATTTTGTGTCTCATTATGAGAATTTTTTGGGATGTGAAGGGTCTACTGTCCCGCTTAATACACAACATTTATTTGATCATGTGTTAAGTAGTGACAAAGCAAATTTTATGATTCGTGAGGTTTCTAAAGAAGAGATTCAACATGCTATCTTTTCTATGGGTGATGACAAAGCTCCTGGACGTGATGGTTTCTCTGCAGCATTCTTTAAGAAGTCTTAGGATATTGTTAAGGTTGATTTTGTGAATGCTATTCGTGAATTCTTCAAAAATGGTAAGCTTCTAAAGGAGATCAATCATACGATTATTGCTCTTATACCGAAGGTAACCGAACAAAATTAGTGATTATCATCCTATTTCTTGTTGCATTGTTATCTTTAAGTGTAATAGCAAGATTATTCCTAATCGTATTAAAGGAGATCTTGATTTTTTGGTGAGTATTAATCAATCTGCGTTTGTTCCGGGTCGGAGGATTTCTGATAATATTTTATTTACTCAAGAAATAATACGTAATTACCACCGGAATCGGGGGCCTCCTAGATGTTCTTTTAAGGTTGATATTCAAAAAGCATATGATACCGTTGATTGGAATTTTCTTCGTAATATTCTGATTGCTTTTGGGCTTCATGCTACTATGGTTAATTGGATCATGGTGTGCGTGTCTACTACTTCATATTCGGTGAGTGTTAATGGTAATCCATGTGGCTGGTTTCGAGGTAGGAGGGGCTTACGACAAGGATATCAGTTATCTCCTTATTTATTTACTTTAGTTAAGGAAGTTCTATCATTGATTGTGAACCGTAATGTTCATAATGCGGAGGATTTTTAGTTCCATCAACATTGTGAGCATCAACGAATTGTTAACCTGTGCTTTGCTGATGATTTATTCCTTTTTTCTAAAGGGCACTTGCCGTCGATTCAGGTTATTATGGATGCCCTTGAGGAATTTAAGAATGTTTCGGGTCTTGTTCCAAGTATTCCTAAGAGTACTGTCTTTTTGTGTAATGTTTCGATGGCTTTGAAGACGAGTATCTTAGATATGCTGCCTTTTAATGAAGGTACTCTTCCAGTTCGATACTTGGGTGTCCCTCTTATTTCTTCGAGACTGTTGACTCGTGATTGTCATGTTCTTGTGGAAAGATTAGAAGGTAGAATTAATAATTGGAAAAACAAGACGCTTTCTTTTGCAAGGAGGCTTCAACTTATTCGATCTGTCCTATCGTCTATGCATATATATTGGGCTTCGGTTTTCTTCCTCCCGGTTAGTATTATCCTTGACTTAGAACGGCTCATGAGAGGTTTTCTTTGGTGTCAAGGTGTAATGAAGAAGGGTAGGGCTAAAGTTGCATGAAATTCGGTTTGTTTACCGCTTAATGAAGGAGGGTTGGGCATTCGCAAGATTGAGGAGTTTAATATTGCGCTTATGGTTTCGCATGTTTGGTGTATTTTAACTCGTAAGAATTCTTTGTGAGTGCAGTGATTTTACTCATATAAACTAAAACATAGAAGCTTTTGGGACGTTCCATGTCTTGGTGATGTGAGTTGGGGATGGCGGAAACTATTATACATTCGAACTCATATTCGTCAATTTATATGGCATAAGATATATAACGGTAAATCTACTTCGCTTTGGTTTGATAGGTGGGCTGATATTCTCCCTTTGAGGGACAAAATTTCGACCCAAATTATTATTCGTTCAGGTTTTAATATTTCGGATTCGGTGTATGATGGTATTTCTAATGGAACATGGCGTTGGCTTGATGATTGGAGCTCTAGATTTCCTGTTATCTACTCAATGCCTGTCCCGGCTATTGCTGATTCTAGGGAGGATGTGGTTATGTGGCGTGATAATAATGGTCATTTTAAACCGTTTTCTGTTGCTCTTGTTTGGGATACCATACGTACTCGTGGATTGGGTTCATGCCATTTGGTTCTCCCAATGTATTCCACGTCACTCTATCCATTTATGGCTTGTTATTTGGAGGAAGCTAAAGACGCAAGACCATATTAAAACATGGGATGTGGGTCCAAATGTTGATATTAATCTCCTTAGTTGCCCATTTTGCCGTGTCACTCAAGATTCACACGAACACGTCTTCTTCGAGTGTGTTTTATCTTCTCAGGTTTGGTCAACGGTTTGTGGTTTATGCAAGATGGGGGGGTGTTCCAGCTAGGATTGATGATATTATGAATTTTATCATTCCCCTTTCAAAAGGAAGCTCGATTGTTGCTATCTTGTCTCGTCTAGTGGTGGCTGCCACTTCTTATTTTGTTTGGCGGGAAAGGAATGCTAGGCTGTTCACGAAGTCGTCTATGAGGGTGGATCAGCTTGTTGATGTTATTATTAAACCCGTTAGGCTGAAGTTAACTACCTTACAGTTCAAGAAGATTACTGATGCGTCCCGAAGTATCCTGGATAAGTGGAAGTTGCCATCGACATGTTTTGGTTATGATGAGAGTGCCGGGTGAGGGTGTACTATTTTTTCCTTGTCCAAGGTTTTTCCCACCGGGTTTTCTTTGGCAAGGTTTTTTAAGGAGGCAGACTCATTTGGTTTCCTCTTGCTCCCGTCATGGTGTTACTTAGATGTTGGATGTCTTCATGTTTTCATCTTGGTTTATGTCTAGTTTATTAATGTTATAGGCTAGATTGTTTGTATGGTTTTTATTAGGCCTTGTTTAACAAGCTGCCTGTAGCTTGCGGTTAATGTGGTACTTAAGCCACATTTCTTTGTACTTCAACATTTTTTTTGTTAATATATTTACCGGGGTGACCCTTTACAAAAAAACAACCTTAACCTTTACTTTGTCCCAAAGTAAAAAAATATACAAGCATGTAAATTTCATAATTTTTAATCATATCATCGAAATTCTATCAAAAAGATCAAATTCATCTTAGTACACTAACAACCATCCTACATGAAAAATAATCCAAATTGATTACCAATATTTTTGTCCTTCCTAAACACTTAGCATAACCATTCCCATTGATTCCATTTACTTTATGTTTCATATAATTAACCATATGCCCAACGTACCTAATGCACACCTATAATCAATCTAAACATTAATCTAAAACAAGAGGTGAAAATATCTTACACATTTTATAACATTGAGGTTTTATACCATAAGAGCACATCATAAGCCATCATACTTTAGCTTACATACTTTCACCTCCTTTCTTTTTTCTTTTTTTTCAATTTTTTTTTACTTTTTTTCACTTTATTTTCAGTTTATTTTCTTTCATTTTTTTCAATCTTTTTTTTCTTTTCACATCGCACATAAGCTCTTTTTTAGCCATCCAGTACCATTTCTTATACAAGTCATCCCGAACGCTTTATACACTCCTTTTAAGGTTGATATAAAGATCAATCATTCAGAAAAATGAATATCTATCCTATAGGTGTATACTAAGACACATTGGCACATGGGAACCGGTTAATTTAATCCGTTTTAATTAAATAGGAACATCTATTCTTCGTGCCTACTGGTACATCATATGATGGAGTTATCTACCACATAGTCTAATTAATCAATGCACTAAATTAAACTAATCTTCCTAATTTCATTAAAACAATACAAGGATTGGGTTATTCATATAAAATTGTCTCAGCTAAGTGCAATGCTATCCATCATAAAAATTGGCGTCTGACCCATGCTAACAACTAAAGTATCACCTTGCGCGGGTGACGAATCAGATAAGCAAGCCCAGCATATGACTACCACCAATAATTATGACAGTTCTCCAACTCTTTTCTAAGGCCACCGTGCGCGGACGGCGAGTCGAATAAGATCAATTTCAAGTGTCCTAACCCAACTATTACATTACTATATTTCATATTATTTTATTCAAACTTTCTACTCGTTCTAAGCAAAGGTAAGTAGAGGGAATTCAATCGAGCATGGTTTGATCGTCTAAATTATACATATGCCTAACTACATGCAAACACTCAAATAAATTTAATAACCAAGTTATACAATGGAATCGGGTGCACCTGATAATTATGGCCAAATCCTCTAGCTTGCTCCAATAAATCATCCATAAACTAATCTTCAGAATATGCAAACACTCAACAAACATATATGTAGAAGAAACTTCCACATCTAATTAGCACAAGACTCTTATAATGTGATTAAATCTTTTTAAAAAATTTTCAATTTTTCCAAAAATCACATTTTAACCATTTTGACCAAAATTTCACACAAAAACATGTAACACATGTGCCACCCCCTCAACCTAACGCATTGTATTGTCCCGAATGCAAAAACTTTAAATTGAAATTTTGGTTAAAAATCAATTTGACAAACTCACACAAAAACAAAAACCTAACTCAATTTCGTAGGAATCATGGTTGCATTTAGCGTATGCAACAAGCCTTTAAACCACTCAGTAGCCCGACTGGACGAGTTTTGTCTCGTGAGTAAACACACCTACAAAGTTTTAAACACATACAAAAATAAGAAAATAAATTACCAAAGAGAATACACACACTACAAACCACAACCCACGGGTTGCCTCCCGCGAAGCGCTAAGTTTATCGTCTTCAGCCAGACATAACTCATATGAGCTATTGAGACGCTTGGAGTGGTTCCAAGTAAACCACATCCACCGTTTCCATCTGATCACTCTCCAACTCAACATACGGCTTCAAACGACGTCCATTTACTTCTCAACTTTCCTAGGAAAAGCTTAAGTCTAGCACTGAATAACCAAACTTTTGACCAACCAAGAAAGACTTGTTGGTGATGTGTCGATCGTGAAAAGCTTTAGTTTTCTCCTTATAAATCCTAGAACTTTCATAAGCATCACGTCTAATCTCATCTAATTAAGATAATTGAAGTTTCCTAGAACTACCCCCTCTCTCCAAATCTAGATTAACGGTCTTAATCCCCCATTCAGCCCTATGCTCTATCTCAACCGATAAATGACATGTCTTACCATATACCAACTTATACGGTGACATACCAATAGGAGTCTTAAAAGACGTCCTATATGCCCACAAGGCATCATCTAACCTCAAGGACCAATCTTTCCTATCACTACGAACGGTCTTTTCTAAGATTCGCTTAATCTCCCTATTAGATACTTCAACCTGTCCACTAGTCTATGGGTGATACGGGGTAGATATCCTATGATTAGATCTATAGTGTTTCAATAATTTCCCAAATTTAAAGTTCTTAAAGTGGGAACCCCCATCACTAATAATAGCCTTAGGAATTCCATCTCTAGCAAACATATTCTTCTTAACAAACTTAAGAACTACACTATGGTCATTGGTTCTAGTAGCCTCAGCCTCTACCCACTTAGACACATAATCAATTGCCACTAAAATGTACACATTGCCATGGGAAGTGGGGAATGGTCCCATAAAGTCAATTCCCCACACGTCAAAGATCTCAACAATAAGTATGGGATTCATAGGCATTTGATCACGCCTTGAAATCCCACCAACTTGTTGGCAATGAATACATGCCTTTACAAAAGACTGGGCATCCTTGAATATAGTCGGCCAAAAGAAACCGCTTTGTAGAACTTTATGCCTAGTTTTTGTAGCACCAAAGTGTCCACCACATGCATAAGAATGGCAATGAACCAATATGTCCATATGCTCGTGGTCGGGAACACATCTCCTAACAACTTGGTCAGCACACACTTTATTTAGCTCCGGATCCTCCCAAAAATAATGCTTCAACTAAGAGAAGAAGTATTTTCTTTGTTGTTTGGACCAAAAATCCGGAAGGTTTTTAACCTGCAAGATAATATACTATATTTGCGTACCAAGGAAACTTAGAAACCTCAAATAAGCTTCCATACGGAAAGCTTTCCTTAATCACATCAGAAGGGTTGAACGGCAGAGGGATAATTCAAGACAAATGGTCGGCAACCACATTTTCTGACCCCTTTTTATCCCGAATTTCTAAATTAAATTCTTGTAAAAGCAAAATCCACCTAAGCGACCTCGGTTTTATCTCTTTCTTAGTAAACAAATGTCTTAAGGCACTATGATATGAAAATAATATCACCTTAGAATGCCCCTAAATATATGACCTAAACTTATCAAGAGCAAAAATCACAGCTAGCAACTCTTTTTCAGTAGTGGTGTAATTCATTTGAGCTTCTGAAAAAGTCTTACTAGCATAAAAGATTACAACAGGTTTCTTATCGACCCGTTGTCCCAAAAACGCCCCAATGGTATAATCACTCGCATCACACATGATCTCGAAAGGCTTCGACCAATCAGGTGATTGTAGAATAGGGGCTTCTACAAGCTTTTGCTTAAGCATGTTGAATGCTTTAAGACATGATTCATTAAAGTCAAATCGTGCATCTTTTAAGAGTAGATTACAAAGAGGCTTTGATATTGCACTAAAATCTTTAATAAATCACCTATAGAACCCGGCATGACCAAGAAAAGATCGCACAACTTTGATGGTAGTGGGAGGAGGAAGGGTTGAAATTACTTAAACTTTGGCACGGTCAACCTCAAATCCTTTTTCAGACACGACATGCCCTAATACAATTCCCTCTCGAACCATGAAATGGCTCTTCTCCCAACTAAGCACCAGATTAGTTTTGGTGCATCTTTCTAACACACTTTCAAGCTGATCGCGGCAGCTTTCAAAGGATTGACCAAAGATGGAGAAATCATCCATAAATAACTCTACAGATTCTCCAACCATGTCAGAAAAAATACTCATCATGCACCGCTGAAAGGTAGCGGGTGCATTACACAGGCCAAAGGGCATTCTTCGAAATGCAAATGTTCCATAAGGACACGTAAAAGTAGTTTTGGCCTAGTCATCAGTATGGATGGGTATTTGATTATAACCGGAGTACCCATCTAAGAAGCAATAGAACTTCTTACCAGAAAGCTTCTCAACTATTTGATCAATGAAGGGTAGTGTGAAATGATCTTTAGATGTAGCATTATTCCGCTTACGGTAATCTATACAAACTCTCCACCAAGTAAATGGCCGGGTGGTGAGTTTTTCCCCACTCTCGGTTTCCACAACGGTGATTTCGGCCTTTTTAGGCACCGTTTATGTGGGACTTACCCATTTACTATCCGACATGGGATATATGATACCAGCATCCAACCATTTAAGAACTTCCGTCTTTACTACCTCTTTCATATTAGGATTCAGACGCCTTTGCGCATCCCTTGCTGGCTTAATATCTGGGTCCGTAACAATTCGATGCATACATAATGAAGGACTGATTCCTTTCAAATCTGCAATTGTCTATCCAACTGATGCTTTGTACTTGGAAAGCACTTTTAGAAGTGCTTCCTCTTGTGATTCAAAAATATCAAAAGCAACAATAACGGGTAAAGTATTGTTAGAACCTATAAAAGTATATTTGAGATTAGATGGCAAAGGTTTTAGCTCAAGAGTTGGAGGCACCTCTAGAGACGGCTTTGTGGCCGTGTCAAAAGTAGAAGGCAAGGGCTCCACTTTATAAGACCAAGGTAGTTTTTGATGGTCCAAAGAATTGACCAAACACTCTTGAATCTCTTGAACTTCAGCAACATCAAGAATCTTCTCATTCTCACCAGTTAGATATAATTCCAAAGGATCATCCTTAAGCATACGGGATGCATGATTTTGGACTTCCTCATTGATCACATCTACTTGGTAGCATTCATTCATCGTAAGAGAATTCATAGAATTAAACACATTCAATCTTATCTTCTTATTATCGAATGTAATATCAAAGGCGCCAGTTCGACAATTTATCCTAGCATCTATCGTGGCTAAGAATGGGCGCCCAAGGATAATAGTTGGTTGAACATCCTTGTATGATGACTCGATGTCCATAACAAAGAAGTCAACAGGTTAATAGAAGTCATCAACTTTCACAAATAACATCCTCTAAGATACCTCTTGGAATTTTGGTAGATCGATCAGCTAAGGAAATAATAGTGTCTGTCTTACGAAGAGTTCCTAAGTCATACTTATCGACCAAACTAGCAGGAAGGATGTTGATACCGGCACCATGATCAAGGAGCGCCTTCTTAATGGAAATATTTCCCACCACAACTAAAATCAATTGTGCTCTAGGATCTTTGAATTGAGGAGGAAAAGAGCTATATAAGACCGCACTAACATGCTCAGTTAGGTCAATCTTTTTAGGCAAAGACGCCTTAAGCTTCCTCTTATGGGTACACAAGTCCTTTAAAAACATGGCATAAGCAGGAATTTGCTTGATAGCATCAATAAGGGGGAGATTGATCTTAACTTGCTTGAAAGTCTCCCACATATCCTCAGCATGAGGACCCTTTTTAACTAACCTTGCAGATGCCGATTTATCCAAAGCTTTAGGGTATGGAGTGCTGGACACACCACCCTCCCCAACTTCGGGAGATTCAGTAGCTCTAGGGTTCTGTATTGTTGGTTTAGGAAAATCATTTAACAAATCTTACCAACTCAGAACCGGACTTAACATTATCAGAACTTTTACCTTCAACAATAATTTCGTCATCAGTAATGAAATCTTCGACATCATGAGAAGAATTATGAGTACTTGGAATTCCGATGTCATTGTTGTAGGTTTTACCGTTTCGAAGAGATGTCACCGTATTCATGTGCTCATTTCCATTTTTCTTGTGTGCAGGATTCATGGTGGGGTAGCTTGGTAGCTTTCCCTCATCTCTTTTGTTCAATTGATCCGCAAATTGACCAACTTGTCTCTCAAGAGCTGCAATAGATTTGGTAGTGATCTCGTGTCTTTGATTGGTGACCTCGAATTTTCTATTAATCTCTTGATTTTTGGTAGACAATGAATCCATAGGTCTATCAAACTTCCGGTCAAGGTTCAAGAGACGGTTATCATCTTGCCCTTGGCCCTGATTTGGATATTGTTGTTGTGTCTTATGATTGTAAGAATTTTGTTGGAAGTTAGATGAATCTCCACCCTCATACCTTGGTTTATAACCATAGTGTTGTGGTTGGGCATTATTAGGGCGATTGTCTTCATCTTTCCAATGGAAGTTGGGGTGATTGCGCCATCCAGGATTGTAACTTTCGGAGAATGGGTCATTTTGCGGACGTCCTCCATAAACTCCATTCACCTCCTTATTTGGTGGCGCCCCCAACTTTGACAATTATCGACTGAGTGACTCGGATCACCACACATTGAACACCCACTATGGGACACCTTAGACACACTTGGAACACCTCTTCCTAGATTTCTCAACAAAAGATCAACTTTCTTACTTAACTCGCTAATTTTAGAATTTGTGCCACGTTGGTTAGATACATAATTGGCGGAAGATGTGTGGTTGTTTCGATCCACTGAAGCTTGGGTCTTGGAACCTTTGCTCAGTTTTCCAAAGAACTCCCATTCTTCCTCTATAGGTCGTGAGAAAAACATACCCCCACCAGTTACCATCACAAATTGTTGGTTGTTATAATCTAACCCATCATAGAATACTTTGACAAGCTCCCATTTTGGAACATCATGATGAGGGCAAGTTCTTAATAACTCCTTAAGTCTACTAAATGCTTCATGAAACTGCTCGCCTGAGATTTGACGAAAGGATTTAATCTTATTTTCTAATGGAATCAGTTTTACTTATAGAATAAAATTCCTCAAGAAAAGCATATTGCATTTCAGACCATGAGTTAATACTACCTGGCTCAAGAGATGAGAACCAGTCCTTAGCTTGATCTTTAAGAGAAAAAGGAAAAGGCAAAGTCTTACCTCATCCTTGGTAATGTTATTAACCTGATGTGTGTCAGCAAGGGAGAAGAACTCTCGCAGATGTGCGTATGGCTCCTCACGACCTCTAAACACTGGCAGGATTGCTATGAGGTTCGGCTGGATCTTGAAGTTACTTGTAACCCCTTTAACCGGACCCGGATAAACGTTGGCGAGGGATCCTCGAAGATCCCCGACCTGTAATAGGAATCCACACCCCGTGGTGGGAATTCTCCTCAGCTACTATCTCCGCTAGCATCGTCTTCACCTAGCATTTCAGCGAAAAGTTCTTCTAAACCTGTAAAATCAAGATTAGTAGAAAATTGTCGAAATGCTTTCCTCCTCAACCTTGCACTTTTCTCAACCTCAGGATCATAAGCTAACAGTTATGTACGTCCCGATCTATGTGTGCGCATACACTAACCTTGCACACTCACAAGAGACAAAACAAACAAACAAACAAAACAAGAAAAATAAAATCTTTTTTTATTATTTATTTTATTTTTAAAAATATATTAACAAAAACTTAAACGAAAAGCTCACTATTCCCCGGTAGCGGCGCCAAATTTTGATCAGCGTCGAAGTACCGATAAAAAATAAACCTAATTACCTTATACTAGATAGGGTAAGCGGGTATCGAATCCACGAGGAATATGTGGTTTTAATTTAAGTTTTGGGGTGATCACTGATCAATAAAAGTTTTGGTTTTAAAACCTAATTCACTAAAATACTTTTAATAATAAAAATGTAGATTAAAAATTCAAATACTTATTAAACTAATAATAAAGCTAGAAAAATATAATAAGGATGTAAACAGATAAAATAAAAATACAATCCCTTCCAGCTCTCAATATTTATGGTTGATCACACTTATGGATTATCAAAACTTTTCGAACCGATTACAAAGATTATTTCGACTTGATATGAATGAATTAATCTCGGCACTTATTATGTTTATCAATGACTTGCAATAATAAGTCTTATACTAATCCACCCAATAATTCTGTTTTAATAATTTATTTAGGTACAATTTATTTCGATTATGCGACCATCTTTTTCTTTAACTAAATAGAATAAGTATGAATCGTTAACTAACAATAAATTGTCTTGCACAAATAATTAAACATACTATTAAGCCAACCAAAATAATTTATAAATAAATCATAAATCAATGTAATAAAAATATGATAATCCAAAAGTAATGATCAAACCATAAATAAAGTTACCGGAAAGAATTACAACAAAATTAGCCGGACATCGTGGTGTACCCGACCCGCTTTCCACTGTTCATTGAAATAGAATATGCAACCTTCAACCCCACTTTTTAAATGTAGTGTCTGACAATCAATGCACTAAAAAGCCAACGAAAAACTTTGACTTCACAAATTATTTTTATCTTGCCCTTTTTCCTTCACGCTAAAGTCACTTTGTCGTCCTTTTTCCTTCTCTGAAAGTAAGCTCTCCTCCTTTTTTTAATGAATGGGGTTTTCTTTATATATGCCACTCCACAGTCGGTTCATGTTATGGGCCATGGGCTAAAGTTTTTTTTATTCTTTTGGGATACAATAACTTTGGCCCAATTAAAAGTAGTCGAACGTCAAGAATTTCTCAAACGAAGCCCGGAAGAATAAAAGATGACCAAAAATATTACGATACCCTCAAATCTTTTTCTTCAATATTTTTTTTCATTTATGGCGCTCTCAATATCTTTTCTCCAAAAAATTAATTAAGCGGCCATTTTATTCCATTTCGCTTGTAACCTACATAATCATAAAACACAATCAAAATACATATATAATGAAAAATAAAAATACAAATATGCTAAATTAACATGCTATGAGGTGAATGCAAAATACACCGATTAGGTGGGTATAAGGCGGTTGTATTTCATGACCTAAGGAAAAAAGGCTCTTAAGTGCTTCGCGCCGCCTCGTTTTCTCCGCTCGCTTGTACGTATCAATTTAGTGACGATTGATTAAGGGTTTGCCATTCAAATATTAATATATCTATTTTTGTGAGTTTACATTATTAAACCCTAAAAACGTTTTGGCGTTCCACCAACGTTTCAAAGTCGACGAAAGTTTTTACTTGTCGTAATTGCCTTCATTCCTCTTTGGATTCATTAATCGAGACGTTTGATTAGTGGATAATTTTTGTAGATTAGTTTCTACGTAATACAACAAAAAAATCTAAAAAAAATAAAAGAAACAATCAAAAACCCAAAAAAATGAAAATTCGAAAAACCTCAAAAAGAATCTTCTTTGCTACCCTCCATTCTATGTTTAGTGCATGCACACTCGTTCATGTGATTATCCAAATTCTAGCAACGTGTCGAATCAAAAAATTGAAATCAAAGGAATCGACAACGAAGACGTAATTTAGAAACGAACGTTCCTAATTTCGTTGTCGAAACCGTAGACGAGATGGCCGAAATCGTACGATGATGAAGTTGCTCCAAGAACACACCGAGGTTTATGGAGACGCGATCGTAATTCCCACGATCGAAGCAGAGAGTTTTGAAATCAAAAGCGGAATGCTATCTTTGATTCAATCAAAGAAGTTTAAAGGTCGTGAGGCGGATAATACTCACGATCACATTCGGAATTTTGATCGTCTTTTGGCCATGAGCAAGTTTAAGAACGTTAACACCGATGTCATTAAGTTTACGCTTTTTCTATACTTGCTCGATGGTGCCGTCAAGGATTAGTACGTGAAATAGTCACCTAATTCCATAATTACGTGGAAGGATCTCGTGTCCAAATTCGTTAATCATTTATTTCCACCGTCTAAGACCACGTTTTCCAAAAATGAGATCACGAGGTTTGAACAAAAGCCGAATGAGTCGTTTAGAGACGTGTGGGATCGCTTTAAGGAATTGCTTAGGCAATTTCCTCATCACGGTTTTTCCGAGTTACACCAAATCGACACTTTTTATAACGGTCTTAATTTTCAAGAGCAAGATTCGTTAAATTCCTCCGCGGGAGGTAACTTTTTATGTAAAACTCCTAGGGAAGCATTAATGATTATTGAAAATCGATCCAAGGTTTACCAACTCCGTAACACGCCGAGGGTTGCCAATGTCGCCAATATTAGTAATTCTAATCGTGATATTGAGAGAGTTGATTCAAAAGTCGACAAATTGACGAATGCTTTTACGTCATTTTTGATCGAGATGAAAAACGCTCCCGCTACGGTGAAAGCGGCTGAGGCTTCGTGTACGTTTTGTGGTGGACCACATAATTATTACGAGTGTGCGCCTACGGATGGCCAAGCGTCGAATGTAAACGCGTTAAATGGGAACTTTTCAAATCAAAATTAAAAAAAAACGTCGGTCCATCACAACAAACGAACAACAACAATCAAGGAAATAATTTTAATCGTGGAAATAATTTTTCAAATCAAATTCGAAACAATTTTCAAGGAAATAATCACGGTGATCAAAGGAGGTTATAATCAAGGTCAAAATTTAAATTGGCAAAATCGAGGTTTTAACAACAACAACAATCAAAACCGGAATTTTAACAATGGGCAAAATTCAAATTTTTCGAACAACGCTAATCAAGGAAACAATTTTCAAGGGAATCAAAACCAAGGTTTCAATCAAAATTTTACTGGGAAATGATTTTCAAAATTACGTTAAATCAAATGACGCTAATATGAAGAGATTAGAAACGCAAATTGGTGAGATGAAAAATGATTTTTCCAACATGTTGAGAGGGCAAAACAATAAAATCGATCAAGGTCAAAGTGATATTAAAAAAATGTTTTCGGCTATAATGAACAAGCAATCGAGTTCGTCTTCGAGTACGTTACCAAGTGACATCATGCCAAATCCAAAGGAACACGTTAAAGCCGCCTCGTCTCATGGAAAAATTCATGTGATTACCCCAAACCTTGATGGTTTCAAAGTTGTTTCTTCTTCTCAACCCTCGACTTCTAAAATGCCTTCATGTTCTAAAGTTGAGGGAATGAACATGGTGACCAAGGAAAAGAGTGCACACCCTCGTGTACCTTAAATTCCATCCACGGTTCAAAAAGAGAGCTTTATCGACCTTAAGAAGGTAAACATTGAGGAAACTTGTGCTTCGATCCTTCTTAAAAAAC